>BGPR01022706.1:0-25067 GCA_013235015.1 Araneus ventricosus | reverse complement strand
CAATGGCTGCTCGCGAAGTTTAGAATTTTGAACACAAGTGTAAAGTACAAAATTATCTAAAATACCCTACAATAAAATTTCAACTTTAAAAAAATCACCATTGAGAATGTATAAAATCATAAAGGCAATTAATTTAGTCTAAGCAAACAGACACCACACTATGATTAATTTAAGTGTTTGGCCAAAAGAATATCATCGCGTTACGTTGATTAAAGATTAACATCCAGGTTTACACATAAATCTATGAAAGATCAGATCGGGTAAAATTTCCAGTATGTCCGCTCAGTTATCTATGTTTTGTTTTAAATTGTGCCTTAATAGAAATATTAAAATTGAATCTGTCAAAAATAATTTTGTATCTTAAAAGAAATATTTAAAAAAAAAAAATATTGTCATTTCAACATGACACACTGCATACGTGATGATTAGTTTTTTGCAAACCGAGAGGAGAAAAATAAGCTGCACCGTGGGTGGATTAAAGAGACAACAACGATTATTTTTTTAATTAAATTGAAAATGGAGAGTAATATTGTCGTCAGGGTCTCTTTAAGAGATGTCTGAGATCACGTCTAACCAACTGTCCTTTGTATTCTCTATTACAATGGTTAGCATTTCATGTGTAAGGGATGACCACAAATACAGATTTTTTATTTCGGCAATTATGGGAAATATTTTGGCACAAAAATTCAAAATCTTACTTTAGATGATTATATACCGCCATTCTTGAATGCACAGGTATTAAATATCAAATAAAACCGAAATGGCAAGTAGTAATATTTAACAAAAAGCCTGGCTAGAATGACAGAATTTTTTTTCTGATAAAAAATTTCAGGCACTCCATATTAAATGCGTTTTGAGAAGAAATTTAAATTTGAAAATATTAAACTAAAAAATATATCGAGGGAAAACCTGTCATTAGTCCAACTGTACTTTAACATGAAAAAATATATAACAGCAACTTTATTGCTTAAATTTGGTTGAGTCGTCAGATAAAAATATGGCACTATATTGTACTTGGAGAACTGACCGGATAAAAGAGGAAATTCCGGAACGTGTTCGGTTTTGTGTTTAAATAAAAGGTTAATCTAAGAGGGAAAGTTTAATATATATAGTTATAGGTAATAAAAAACCCTATAAAATGGGTGGTTGAACGTTTTTAGCTTAAGTAAATAGATCGAGTAAATTGAAAAAAAAAAAACGAACTTTACAAAAATATTTCTAATTTTTTTTTTTTTTTTTGCAATTTGTGCAAAATGTTTGGTAATTCAACTGTATTAAAGTTTTTGCATAGGATGGAATATCTGGTAAAAAAATTTGATAGTCTATAATTTTGAAAAAAATTCAACTTTGTCGAAAAAAAACAGGGTCGTCGAAAATGCAAGTACTTTCTATCGGTCCGAATTCGTTGCGAGGAAGCAAATACTATTCTGGGGTGTGTAAAAGTGTTGTTCTTACGATTTCAAATGCCTTCTATAAGGTCGTTTTTGAGGTGGTGAAATTAACTTCCGTTATTTTGAAAATACTAGTATGTTCAACGCGTTCAATAACGAAGAACGCGTTCAGGCATAATAATTGACACAGAACGTTAATTTTTTTAAATTTAATTTTCGCAACAACACTTTAAGAATAGGATTTGCTTCCTCGTCACGAATTCGGATTGATAGAAAAGTACTTAGAGGCAATTTTCGACTACCTCGTTTTTTTTCCTTTCGAAAAAGTTGAATATTTCAAAAAAATATACAGATATCGTTATGAAATTTTTATCAGATATTTGATCCTATAAAGTAGGTACTGCAGTATAATTTTAAAAATTTCGCTCGAATTGTAAAATAGTTAAAAATACTTTTCCGAAATTTACTTTAAAAAAATTTACTGATGTAATTAAGATATCTTAACATTCGAAATGTCACTTTATGGATCTTCTTACTAACTATAACTTTCTAATTTAAATTTGTCTCTCAGATTAATAGCCTTTTATTTAACCGAAAAAAAAAAAAAAAACATCGTTTGAATTTCCCGTCCCCTGCACCCCCATCCGGTCTGATCTCCGGGTACAAAATATAGTGCCATGAATTTGTATGCCCGACCCAACAACTTAAAGCAATAAAATTACTGTTATGCATTTTTCCCACATTTTGATACTTTTCATGACACTTCTACTGGACTATATAGTTCACGGCCAACTCAGCCGATGGAATTTCAAAACATGAAATAATAATAATAATTTTTGATTAAGAATGGCTAAATTATATTGATTTTAAATTTTCATTTTTATTTTCCGAAAATTTTAATGTCCTTTAGTTTTTAAAAGAATAAAATAAAGGTTTAACAGCTCACAATTATACACAATTTAATTATGATGTTATGAGGAAATGTGCTTATTTTTTTATAATAAAAATATGCATAAAAGATTATTTTATGTATGAAATACGAGACGGAAATAATTTCATAAGTAGTTCTATACTAGCGTAATAGAAGATTTGTTGGAAAAAAAGTTATTTTATGTATTTAATATCTGACGGAAATAATTTCTTGAATATTTATATACTGGCGTAATGGAAGATTTATTGGAAAACAGAAAAATCTGAATAAATGCCGAGATTATATTATTAAGTATCTTTACGCTTCATCAAAAAGTAAATGAGCCTATTACATCACATTAATCAGTATTTTGTCATCAATTTATATGATTACTTAAGTCGATGTTTTTACAATAGCTTTTGATTTTCTAAAATTAAGGAAAATGGATAAATTCATCGATAACCCTCAATTTACTTTGATTACCCTTATTCAAAATTACTCTTTGTTAAATAAAAAAACTAAAGAATGGTTAAATAAATCTCACGTACTCAGATAACTAAACAATCCAAATTCTTCTGGGAGATTTGTTTTTCCTTGAGCGAAATTATTGAAGCATGGACTAAATTAAAGTCTAAAGTTTTTACTTTCTGTTTTGTTTTGCATGCTATGCTTATGTTATTTCCTGTTTTTGTATAGTCAGATTTTATTTTCCAGTGAATGAAGTTACAAAGACTAATAGTCTTATGGGATCAATAATTTTTATTTCAAGTAGAGATCAACCTTTAGTAGCATGATCATAATAAAATAGTTTTTCTTTACAGGTGTCCGAAAGAAGCATTCATTTCTTACAGTTTGACGTCTTTTTTCATATTTTCTTAGAATGTTCTTTCCTATGTAATAGAAAAACATAAATTTAAATTCAAAAGAAAAAATATATAAAAGAAACAGAAGAAGTAGGGAAGAATGGGGCACCTTGAACAGGTTTTAGATATTATTGCATGTGCATTCAAAGCTAATGTAAAATATGAAAAATTTTATGTTCTAAAAAAAACTATTATATCAGTAAATGAAAGCCAGAAATACAATTAATTACTGCATCAAGAAAATAGAGAAAACTAACTTTTAAAATATTATATGAAATGGTTCAATGTGCCCCTTTGGGTGGGGTAGTTTGAACCTCCAGGAGGGGCAGGTTAAATCCATGTGAAAGATCATTATAAACTAACGAAAGTGATAAATGCCTTTTCACTGACCACTTAGAATTGACATTGGACACTTAGGAACACATATTCTGACAATTATTATTTTTAATGCAGACACTTAAATGCAACATCGATCGAACCCTCTTAGTGGAAGCAGTTGTCGTTGGTTTCCGAAGACACATCACAATGTTATTTCTGCTTATGCAACTTTAATCTTCTACGTCTGGTTTAAAAATATTCCAGTCAGATTATATTGTCTATAAAAATCGACTCCATATATATCAACTTCATCATCTTCTCATGTTAGATTAATTATTTTTCCAACATAATAAAGGTTTTTCTGTTTAGAATCCCAAGTTTATTTATTCTTGTATAATTAATATAATAGTCCCTTGTATCAATACAAGCAAAGATAATGACGAAAAAATGGTTTATTATTTTTTATTCTAACTAAAACATTATCCTACTCTTACACATTTAATAATGAAAAATTAATAACATTTTTAAACTTTGTGTAAACATCATATTTATTTGAGCATTTTTTTTCATTTTTGATTTAATTTACACCATTATTTAAATGACGCTTGATTTTTAAATCATTTGATTTTTTGGTTTGATATTTAAATTAAAAATTTAAATTTATCTAAATTAAACTGACTTAAAATTTAATGTTCTTATATTTCAATTCATTATTATTGTTTTTATTTGATATTTAAATAAAATAGGCTATATATATGTCTGTCTTGAAATGTAAAATTCATAAATCAAATAAATAAATAAATATTATTATCTTCCATACATTAAACAAAACATAACTTTACTAATGGGGCAGGTTGAACATAGGTTCTAACTGCCCCGTTTCTCGTGGTTCAATGTGCCCCGTTGGCTGCCATCTTAAAATATTTACTTTGACAGAGTTATGGTGCAACACTTACATTTAAAACGATGATACAAATCATCATCTGGAACATTACAATCTGTTCAGTAAAAGAAACTAATTAAAAGCACATTCATTAAAGTGAAAATAAACTGTTATCTTACCTGTAAGATTTTACTCTCATATGTGGATTTTAAACACAACTTTCTACAATTACATCAAGCAAGGGAAATAAACAATGCTTTGTATGAATCATATATTTAGTACTAGTTGATAGTTCTGTGGTAATCTCTAGTGTGAGAAAACAAAAATAAAAGAATAAATGCCGATGGTTCAAGGTGCCCCTATGTTCAAGGTGCCCCACTCTCCCCTAAACAATAATAATAATGATAACAATACACCTTTGAGAGCGCCCAACGCAGCAGCATTAAGTGATTGCATCAAAAAATTTTTCCTAAATTTAACACAACAAAAAAACTATAGTATTAAATAACAAAAAATTCTCTAATTATTAAAACACTTAAGAGAAAACAGAAAGTAAAAAATTTAATCAAAATGGAAGAACAATGGAAAAGAACTAGAATGGCGAACTTTTCGGAGACCACACACTATCGTAGTTCTAAAATTGGACAAATTTTCTGTAGAAAGGAATGACAATAGTCAAAATTTATTCCTCTCTGTAGCCTGAATCTGTCCAGCAACCATAGTCAAAATTTATTCCTGTCTGTGGTCTCAATCTGTCCAGCAACCTTTCCTATGTAAATATCACAATACGAGTTTTCCTAATTACATAAGTGTAATCACAAAGGGATAATCCAAAAGCCTTAGCAAAAATTGCAAAATCGTAAATGGGAACCAATGGGAAAGATCTTACTGAATTTTAAATCATGGATTGAAATTTCTGCTGATATATAATGCGATTATAACAGATGTGAGTTTATCTGCAACAGGTGGACGTTATGATGAAAGATTAGCAGCTGGGCGTTCACTGATATTAGAAATCTATATATTTAACAGAATACAAAAATTTTATGCATTGTGCATCTCTCAGATTATGCAATCAACACTGTAAATTTCACTGCATTTGAAAATTTTTTTCGTTTGAACTGTATATTTTGAAGTTTTGCCTTTTCACAACTCACGTCAAATAACCAAATCGTGAACTGATAATTTGGGCTTTTTCGAATCATTCATTTTAAATATCAGTTTAATGGTTTTCAAAGATACGACTCTTCTCCCCCGTCATCATATTTGGTTTAAAAAAAAAGGGTGAAATAAATCAACTAAAAACTTGTCTTCACGACGCACCCTGCAGATTGGAGCCGGGGGCTTCTATAATCCTCTTCGCTACGTTGTTAGTCAAAAGTGTAGCGAGGGTAAGTGATGCCCGAGGTTATGACTTTTAGCCCCCCCCCCCGCCCCTCAATAGTCTTAACTGATGTACCAAGTCTCTGTTTATTCAGAAAAACTAGACATAATCTTTCTTTTTATTATACTTACAGTATTGTACTTTCTCTCTCTGGCGTAGCAAAGGTAAATAACGTCCCGAGTGTTTTGTAATATTTTCTCATCTCCTGTTATATTTAGCTTTAAAAATTGACAAAGGCACATTAATACCTTGCCTCCATGGCGCCCCCTTTAGATTGGCAGTAGGCGTATCTGTACCTAAGTACCCACACTCTCATCGGCCTTATAACCACTGCAACTGGTAGGAAGTTCCTACAAAAATAAACTACATATTCAAAATTTCTTGAGACTACAGTGCATTACTTGGGAGTGACAATGTAAGGATCCTGTAATTCCCCCCAGCGGTGGAGTTCATTGACTCGTCATCCTTTCAAAACCTTCTGAAATGCGAAATGAGGATTTGACGTGACCCAGAATACAATTCCCAAAATTTGCATTTCGCTTTGATTGATTTAACTGATTGTGGCTGATTCAAACGACCATCAATGTTCGTTCTAAATAAATTTACATTCATTTCTGATAAATATTCACGATACCATTTCCCACAAACAAGGCAGAAATGAGCAAAACAAACCAACCAAATCTCCCCAACAGACCGCAAACCCAGCCTCTTCAGGAAGTGTGGTAGGGGAATGGCAAAAGTCGACTATTTTATGCAAACACAATGCTCCGGGCGAGCTATTGTGGCAATATTTTGGCACGCTGTAACTGACCACTTCAGCAAATGGACTGTGGACATGATGAATGTTGATTATTGTTCGGAACGGGCGGTGGAAAGGGAATCGGGTTCTGGACGTCACGTGATGTGATTGATGGAGCCATCCATCAAGCCGTTGGCGAC
This sequence comes from Araneus ventricosus, assembly GCA_013235015.1. Classification (NCBI taxonomy): domain Eukaryota; kingdom Metazoa; phylum Arthropoda; class Arachnida; order Araneae; family Araneidae; genus Araneus; species Araneus ventricosus. The sequence goes on along the minus strand of BGPR01022706.1, from coordinate 18,379 downwards.
GCCCCCTCTTTCTCTGGAGATTATATTTGTGTATCGGCCTAAAAATGTACCACTCAATGATGGGGGCCCGTAGTGAAATATCACGTCAGCTACTGGCAAGGATTGGCCGTTTTTTCTTCTCTTCCTTTTACATTTTGCATGTGATTGTCCTTTAAGTTGCATATTAGCTGAACGCTGAAAACGATGTGAAACAATTTATCATGGAGTTGAAGATCACCTGTTATGCATCGGCTTCTTCTTTGTTGGAAAAATATCTCCATTTCGGGCGGTAAAACGATTAGAGTTAACTTTTGAAGAAATGAGGCGGAAAGAATAAACAATTTTTCGAAAGGAATGCATATGTGTGTTTCTTTATGATGTGTTGATGTTATAATGTGGATGTTTCTTTATCGGGAAAATCTTTTGTGTATCATTTGCATTGGAGCACTTTTTGACCTTTTTCTCTTGCGAACGAAATCTTTAGACCGATAATGTTCATCACTCCGTAACTAAAAGAATAAATTTAAAAACTCCAGTTAAAATAATTATTTAAGAAAATTTTAACGAATGTTTTAGACCACGATTTTTTCATCGTAACTTTTTCTCGAAGGGCTTCCAGTGAGCAAACTCGTGAGTTTCTATTAAGTAATTTTTGGTCCCATAGAACTCAAATTCATATTGGTGATGTTTCAGATGCAAACTCTCAATTTTTTCGGTGCTTCGAATGAACGAATGAATGAGTTTTTAGGAAGTAATCTTTGGTTCCATTAAATTTATCTTTGTAGCGGTTACAATACACTGCCTTCTCCTTTTTTATGATAGGTGGCGCTACTAGAGCCATCCGGGTTTTTCCCATGATGCCTCTCTCTCTTCTTCTACTGTGTACTTGTGTTGTGTTGTTGTTCTCTGTCTTGCGTCTTGTACCTTTTAATGTACTGTGTCGTGGAACTTAGCCATCTAATAAAAATGGTTCCTGAAATTGAATTAATTCTTCAACAGCGGCATTCCATATAAATATGAGTCTCGTCCCTCTACATCTTCACATTGTTGATGAATCTGGTGCAAAATCTCAATTTTTATTTATTTATTTGCAGATTCGGGCATGATAGATAATACTCAAGTCCTTTGTGCTGAAGTCAAGTGCAATAGGAGCTATATACAGTTGTCTCAGATGTCTGTAATTCTGATTAATCAGAATGCTGTTCCTTCAGTGTCGAAGAGTTGTACCAAAAGAAGAATTATTTTAACATCGATACCGTTAAATAATTAGAAATTTTTTAACGGAAAAGAACGTTGTACAGAAAATGAAAACGTAAAATGTACCTAAAATATCATGTTTTGGGAAAGATAATAACAACAGAGGAAAATCATTAAATTGTAGGTGTATGTGTCAAGTTATATCTGTATATTTCAAGACAGTAGATGTAAATTACTATTTTTAAAAAAAATCTATTTCTTTTATTTAGATGTAAATAATTATTATAGGGAGAAAAAAAATCAATCATCTCTAGCTCTCTTTTTTAAAATAAAAGTTATGGTCAGACAACAGTGTCAAATTCTTCGTATTCGAGATTTAATTTGGTAATTGAAATTTAAATGCTCTGGTTCTTGAAGTACGTGTTATCGATGTCCTGCCGTAATTTCTCTAGATGAAGTACTTTTCTGAACAGTTGCAATTAATAAAATTTTGCAAAAATTATTAAAATTTTGAATTAATTAAAAATTAATTAAAAACACTTTATATTATACAGAATGGCGCATTTGCAGCAAATTCTAATAAATACAAATACAAACAAAAGAAAATTAAAAAAACATTTAAAAAGAAAACTAGAAAATATATATATAAGAAACAGAAGAAGTAATCAATAAAGAAACAACCCTTTGCTAAAAAGCTTGTTTCTTTTTTTTCAAAGGGATTATTTCTTATATTTCAATTAATGAACAAATTCAGAGCCACAGGGGATATATTCTTGACTTGGTAAGTCTTACCCTCGACAGAAAATTTGTCCATACTAGAACTCCTATGGCGGGTGGCTCTTTGAAAAAGTTCGCCATTTGAGTTCTCTTCCAATTTTTCCATTTTGATTGTGTCTTCTTTTATTTTCTAATTTTTTCTTTTATGTGTTTTAACTATTTTATTATTGGGGAATTTTTGTTGTTTAATTCTTTAGTGATTGGTTGGTTAATTGTAGTAAAATGTAGTTGATGCAATCACTGGATGCTGCTGCATTGGGCGCGTAAAAAGGTGTATTGTTATCATCATTGAATACTTCTTCTGTTTCTTATATATATATTTTTCTAGTTCTTCTTTGTAATGTTTTTAAATTTTCTATTGTACTTTTCTGAAATAATTAAAAAAGAAAACTTTTAAGAGCTCTGATATAATATAGCTTTGCCGTTCTATGGATACCAATTTTGTTTAGAGTAAACATCTATTTTTAAGATGCCCTACAACGGTTTATTAAGATGGAAGTTAAAATTCTATTTTAAAAAATTGCCGCAGTTTCAATAGAATAGAGTTGCAGATGCATTTAAAATGTAAACTTACCTTAGAAAAATGTTATTCGATGTTAAAGCACATTCGCAAACATTGGTCAGGTTCGATTCTTTTCTGAAATACAACTAATACTAACTCGAAGTCTAAACAGACCCAAAACAAAATACAAACCGTAGACAGAACAACTCACTCAAAACCCCAAACGATTTTAATAGTTGTCCCAAACAAAAATCGTCGCATAAACATTCTACACATTTCTTTTGAGTTCTATTCCGGCTGCTGAGGGATTCCAACGTGTGACTATCCCCTGCGAAATAAAGCAATTTGTGGTCAGCCAAGCTTGTCTAATACATTTCGGTCTCCGGCGACGAAGGAGTGTGCAAGACAAGGTCAATCCTGCCGCGGTCTCTTTTTGACAGTGATCAGTTAGACTTCCCGCTGACAGCATAATAGCGCACTGTCATTAGCGTGTCAACTCTAATAGAGTTTTTTTAACGCCTTGATTTATGGAGTGTGGTGTGTGTCTGGAGCTAGCTCGGTTGGGGACTTGAGGGAACAGGGGTTATTTATTTAAAGTCAGGTGTGAGGGAAATTGTTTACGTCTGCTGAAGTTCGTGTTGACTTCTTTGTGTTTTGTCTCCCTTTTTCTGTGCTCTTTCGCGTCTCGAAGTGGTTTTCGTGAGCGGTTTTTTGGATCTGTAAACAAAAAAGTATTAGATGAGACGCATTGATAAATAAGGCTGGAATTTGAAATATTTTGGGATGTTTTTTTTGGATCGGACATTTTTGTGGCTTTTAGATTCCATTGAACGAGGAAAAATTACAGGGTTTGTGCAGCACAGGCTGGAACCAATAACGCATACATTTGCAAATTTTCATCTATTTCCAAATAAATGCATATCACCCTGAAAAAAACCGTATCGAACTATTTCCTTACTGTTTTGCAGTGCAATAATATTATTAATTTTTCATTATACAAAATGCATTCATTTTCTGTATACAGGTAATTGTATTAACATTTTTTTCCCCTTGACTACGAATGAAGATGCGAGCAGTTTTTTAGCCTGTAGTCAGGAGAGGGCGTGTGAGATAGATTGATAAGAGAGTTCACAAATAAATAATGATGGAATTTGAAATTCGATATATTTTGTAACATTCCTTATTCCAGACATCTTTGTGTTTTTCATTTTTGAAATTCAAAAAGCAAAAGAGAAATTACTATATTTGCAAACTTCCACCTTTGAACACAGCTTAAGATTATAAGATCAACTTTCAGCAGTATCTGGTGTGGCTTTGAAACATATTTAAAAAACAAAACAAAAAACAATTGATCTAAATGCATTTTGGGTATGAAAAGGATTTCTGAATAAAAAGGATTTCTGATTAAGATTATAAGATCAACTTTCAGCAGTATCTGGTGTGGCTTTGAAACATATTTAAAAAAACAAACAAAAAACAATTGATCTAAATGCATTTTGGGTATGAAAAGGATTTCTGAATAAAAAGGATTTCTGATTAAGATTATAAGATCAACTTTCAGCAGTATCTGGTGTAGCTTTGAAACATATTTTTAAAAAACCAAACAATCCATCTAAATGCATTTTGAGTATGAAAAGGATTTCAGAATAATCTTGTTGAGAATAATAGTTTGATTTTAAGCAAACCGAAAATTTCCAGGAGAATTATTTAAATGGAGTCAAATTATACGACACAACAATAGGGTTGGCATGCGTCCCGTATATACGGAACTGTTACCGTATTGCTATTTGCCCCGTTTTTGTCCCGCTTTCTCCCTGAACTCAGCAGATACAAAGTACATTGATCATAAGTCATGTCCAATAAAGCTATGTGAATACGTATTTGCCATTCCAGTCCACTATGCAAATGCGGAGAGAGAACATTTTCCTTATATAATTATTTCCTTAACTCTCTAAACCCGGCTAGAGTGAGAATTCCATTGCCTCAAATCCTTGAGTGAATTTTCACTCACAAAAACAGAATGGAATCGCCACGTTCTTTACAGAAATTCCAGGAGGTCGACACCTATGGTTGCCCGGTTAATTGTCAACAAAGAAAGGGACTACATTTGTCCTAAAGAAATTCACCCAGGCTCCCGAAACTGCCTGAGTCCGGCTCCTGTCGAATGGGCGGTTTGAGGCGGGATAGGGCTCATAGGGTTAATGTCAAGTGAATGGCGGACGAAAGAAATAGGCTGGCGATCAGTGGAGACGATTGAAGCAATTTTGATGTGTCATTATAAATTTTAAAATGGCCTGTGCCCAATTTTAAATTATGTGAAAAAAGATAATGATGTAATTAAGAAAGTCAAATCAACTTTAAAATATGACTGGGCTAAAAAGGGTTAGCCTTGCATTTTTTTATTATTATTATACGTGTTCATTTTATTAGATTGCTAAACTTTATTGATTTTTTTTATCAGAGTAAAATAAATCATTACCTAACCATTTTTTCATGTTTTGTTTATTTAGCACTTAAACGTCCCCGTGTTAGTACTTGGCAATTATGGTATCTCTACATAACTGTCATATGACAAACATTAACTGCATTATACAATCTAACAATCAACTTCACGTTCTTCTTTGATCTCGTTCTGTGACGTCGTGTCGTTTTTCCTCCTGGAAGACGTGCAAAGGATTTCGAAGTTAAGTCGGCGCGGCGCATTTTACTTTTATTATATGACTATGAATTGATCCGATTCTGAATTTCAGCAAACCTGAAATCACAAAATAGGAAACCCTTATCAGGAAATGGATGCACCAACTATTTGCAATTATCGGCCTTCATTAGAGATTGAAAGGAACAAAAGGAAAATTTAGATCTGAAGTGCATTAAATCCTTTTAATTTACTTCATTAGCAGTTATTTTTCCATTTCATAAAGATATTATTTATTTATTATGTCTGCATAATCGAGTACATCGTTTTCTTAGCTATTATCTGACGAAAACACTGTTTTTCTTTTCTTTTTTAGCAGTTCTTTTAGATTGTTTCAACCGATAAATTTCTTCAGCTGGGGTGAATCAAGACACATTTTATGAAAACAACAGACGAATACCCAGCGGGAGTGTCTCTCCTAACTTTCTCGTATGCTCCCTAACCTATGTAGAGAAAAAAAATAAGCAAAAAGGCACTAAAACGAACAAACGTCCCTAACGCAGTAGAGAAGAAAATAAGCGAAACGTCAAGGTCTTCAGCGAAAGAGCATGGGTACAATTTGACAGTGAGCCAAGACCAGTAGGGTCTTTTTTTTTGCGTCGTAGAATATTGAAGACAGCGAAAATGCAAATTGAAGTCCCTTTTTTTAACGCGATTGACACAAAAATTGGACACAATTCTACAATTTTAGGTTAGAAGGCCATGTGCAAAATTTTATTTATCTAAGTAGTTTTGTTAAGAAGTTATTGCGATCAAAAGTATGCGATTATACAACCCGTCAGACAGTTTACCCTTTGACGGATTTGGCCCAAAGTTTCATATGGACCTACATTCCTGATAAAACTGTGTACCAAATTTTATCTATATGGCTATTCAAGTTTTTGAGCTATAGGGTTCATATGAACGCGGACAGACAGACAGACTTCCCTTAGACGGATTTTGTCCAATATTTGATAGAAACCTACAAATTTTGTGTCAAGATCACATACCAAATTTCATCCCCGTAGCTCTAATAGTTTTCATGTTATCATGTTCACAGAGAGACATAATTCCAAAATTGTGTTCATCGAACTCAGGGAGGTCTAAAACGCGGAGATTCGTCAAAATCTCGAGTTCGAATTTTTTGACGATTACAATACTTTCTCTCTGTATACTTCGTTTACGAGAAAGTAAAAAAAACAATAACGCTGCTTAGCTGTGTCACCAGGTTAAAAAACACGGCAAGCAGTAATTCAGCGTGACACCAAATGATTGATGGATAGTGTTATCTCGATAAATTTATATGCAAATATAAATTCAAAATTTTCATCGCCAGTATCATCGATTATAAGAATGAATGCGAATTCGCCATCGATTTTATCCCGCGACGAACAACAGGGAAACCTGCTATATTTTACGAGCCAGGATTAAACTGATAAATTGTTTCATTTCCATTATTTATCAATGCATTCTCCATGCACAGTAGAGCACACACAATAATTCTTGACCGCAAACTTCCCGTGCTTAGCATATCATTTGAGATTATTTACCATCCCGGGCTTTAATTTATGCCGACGTATTTTCTCAACGACCGAGATAATCATAGTCCTACTTTTTTCCGAGAAGACGTTTTTCAAACGATTGCATTGTAAGTCGCTGTCGTCTGATTGATATCGTATTGCAATGATTAAAGAAACAATCTATTCTCCGAACGATAAAGTACTAAGCGCGGAGATAGCATCAGTAGTGTCTTGTCCACTTTCGGCTTTTGGTCCAGGCCTGGGGCTGGTAAAGTCGCCAAGTCACGCAGTTTGAGAAAATAAATACACAGAGCATGTGCCATTAGATTCTTTTTAACTTGTCTCCGATGTCAACAGAAATATATGGATTCGATAACGATTTAACATATAGCTTAAGATGAGATGCGATAATCGTGGTCTCATATATATTGTCATGAGACAATGAAGAAACTATCTGCGGCGCACGCGATGCAGCTGCATTGTTGTTTGTTTTTCTTTCGTTTTGTGGGACACAGAATCGTTTCCTTTGTCGCCGAAAGTGCCAAGCGATCAGGAAATATGAATCATTTATATGATAATGAGGAGTTTTTCGCCAAGTTTTCATTCCAACAAAACGACAACAATTTATCAACACTTTTGTTGAGTAATTTTTCTCCAGTTTTAACCTCAAATCCAAATAACTCATCGCTGATTTGTAAAAGCAATGATTATCATTTCGAACTAAAAATAAACAATGCTATTATGCCATTTCCTGTAAAGAGAAAGCTTCATTAAATTACATTCGAATGAGGCAAAGCTAAATAATTTGTAATAAAAAAAAAACATTGAAATGAACAGATTGATTTTTGATTACAAGTAAAAATTTTGCCTTTAATTTGAATTTTCTCTAAATTGAAAAGAAAAGAACGTGGAAGAACCAGAAAATTTCAAGACAAAACTGCCCCACTATATTAATACGAAAAACAACACTTATCGATATATAAAAAAATCATTTTCTGCAACAAAACAAGAAATATGATTTATTTCATTGATAACTGATCATTTTGAGCAATGTTGAGAAATTATGCCACAACTCAACAATAAAATAATAATAATTTAAAAAAAACTACTTTGTGTATCAAATATGCACGAACCCAACACTCGGCGTTCAATGATAATAATCATCGTACAGAATATCTACAACATCCTAGTAAATGTACTGTAGAGGGTGACAAACAGATTATAATAAAAATAATTTCTTGCAAACTAATAATCCGGGGAAAAAAATTCAACTGTATAGAGAAACTCGTTACACTGTGCAGTTCAGATGGACTTACTGCCTGGTGACAAAATTAAAATGGATTTTTAATGACTAAAAATTTAAGATCATTCCAGTTATAATGAAGTATATCTGTAATGGTCTTAATTACAGTTATAATAAGACCATACAGTTTCAATATTTAAATAATCGTAGCTTTGTACATATATGCAATAAAACAAAATCGAAAAAAGGATTAGAAATCTTAATGTATCCAGTTGTTTTAAAATTTGTTTGCTAGAAATTTAACAAAGATTGCTTATTTTGAAGAATCACTGTTATCCCATGACTTTACTGGAAAATAAATTGTAACGTTTCAGCGGTCACCTAAACCCTACCGTTACTGCCCAAAAATTGTTTAGAATCCATTACAAGAAAGATTTTAATGTTCAAGTGGATGAAAAAATATTGAGAAACAAGTTTTTTCCCCTTCAAGTGAGGTCATGGATCAGCAATGATTGCGAAAAATACGCAATTTTTGAATTAATTTTCTAACAATAAATTTTCTAAAAAAAATGATAAGTGAATTTTTATTCTCTTTTCACAATATCTTTTTCTCGTATATATCTACAAAATTATAACTATTTTAAATTTAACACGAACTTTATGGACACTTGTATACATCGCTTATATTGTTGGATTAAAATAAATATAAGTTTCAAATATCTCGCTTCAAAAAATCCTACAAAATTCTTAAATTCATACGCATCATTTAAATCCTGCAACACTATATCGTGTTGCTTCAAAGCGGGACGTTAATACAACTAAACTAAACTAAACTACAACGCTATTCAAAACAATCCTTTCTCTATATCTGGAAAATGATAAATGTATAAATTTTTATAAACACCAGACTACAGTTAAAAGGAATATATATATTGGTTTGTACAGCAAAATTGATTTAACCTGGCTAACGCTCTTCCAAAGCAGAGTTACTAATTTTATTGTTGAAAACTCAATATACTTGGATTGCCTCTTTTCAATAGTTTTGATAGTAACAGATTTCTTTTACATGCTAACATCTAAATGTTTAAACTTTCCTTTTGCTCTTAGTATTCTATATGTATTTTCAATTTTTTAGATTTTATTTTAGATTTGGTTATTTTGTTTAATTAATGAATTTTAGTTTATGAATTGCATTTTGATATGTCTTTTTTACTTTGTTTTTATATGTTGATATATAACAAATTATATTTTGGTTTATACATATATATTAAATAATCAAAACATGTGTTATATTTTCAGTATATACATATATTAATCTAAAAATTAAAATTAAAATCAAATTACCTTATCAATAATCATGCAAATGAAATATAAAAGATAATTTGATTATAGACTATTACTACTATGAAAAAGACAACCCAGAATTGGAATTCCAACAATCAAATGCCAATCAGTCTTGGGAACCGATATGTGTCGCATTAATCTAGATTTGTGGCGCCAACCTTGTGCGAAAGCCAATTATTGGAAAAACGAAAAAATAGAGGAATAAACTCCCCAAATCTTTCAAGATTAGAAACGAGAAAGTATATAACTTATAACATAACCAATTCAATAGTCTTATTTTTGTTATATATATATTAACAAAAGAAAACAAAACCATGTCATAAATGAAAACCAAAACAACAACAACAAAAAAGGAACAAAACGCCAACGTCTGGGACGCGTCATCAGCAAGGGAAATCCCGAACGGGCGTATATATAAATAAATTCGGTGTTTTCTAATCACAAACTCTAGAAATAATGCTAAAAAGAGTTTGTTCCTCCGGAACACCGAACAAAAACCATAGTTTGAAATAAGGAAACAAAGCTAAGAGATAAGAGTCCAATTGAAAAAAGTAGAAATAAAAATAAAAAACTCAGGTCCAATTGAAATAAGACACATGAAACCCAACCTCATAACCAACAAAGCAAAACAAAAATGAAGAATATATATATATATATTCAATTCCTTTTTTTTCATATCCTTTCGAATTTGATATGAATGTTTGTAATTTGTTTTATTGTTTTTCTATTATATTTTGCCTCTTTTATATATATATATATATATATATATATATATAAAATGTCCCTTAGACTACTACATATGTTAGAGTTCAGAACGAATTTATCTCGAACAAATCTGATTCTGCATCAACTTGAAAGGTTCAACTTAGAAATGAATTTTTATCTCCTTAATTGCTACTATTTTATCTGTTCTTTAATCTGCGCACCGCAGTCCCGCAAGGAGTTAATTATACCGTTTCAAAACCTCTATTAATAACAAGAAGCGTGATGATAAATTGCTGCAATTTTGCATAACCTCTTTCTTGCTTCCTCCATATGCTCTTCTGTGCTGATTCATTTGGACAAATTGTCGTCCCCATTTAATGTCTGTCAAGTAAACACCGAGTAATAAGCACGTGAGAGCTTTGCCTTATTCATATTCAAAGCAATTTCCAGCGACGCTGCGAGCGAAGACACATTCAATGAAACAATTAAATTGCAATTGACATGTCTACTTTAACAAATCTGTACATCTGAACTGTCAACAACCTCTTGCCAGATGTTGTAGAATCTCAATGTCCATGTACAGCGAGTAAATGTTGGAAGATATAATTTAGTCTTTTCGATAAATCACTTTTGGAGTTATTGAGTTCTTCGTTTTTTACTTTCTCGTATACGAAGTATGCAAAGAGAAAGTATTGCAATCGTCAAAAGAACTCGAGAGTTTGATGAATCTCCACGTTTTAGATCTCCATGAGTCTGAAAAACACAATTTTGGAATTATGTCTGTCTGTCTGTGAACACACAAAAACTATTAGAGCCACGGGGATGAGATTTGGTATGTGATCTTTACACATAATTTGCAGGTTTCTATATAATTTTGGACAAAATCCGTCCTGTCTGAAGTCTGTCTGTCTGTCTGTCCGCGGTCATGTGAACATTATAATTCAAAAACTTGAGTAGCTAGATAGATAAAATTTGGTACACAGTTTTATCATCAGGAATGTAGGTCAGTATCAAATTTTGGACCAAATCCGTCGAAGGGTTGATGGTCGGTCGAACTGTGTAATAGCATACTTGTAAAAATTATATTTCCTAAACCCTTTGGCTTAGATAAAAAAAATTGGTACAACGGTTGCTAAAATTAATTATAGATCTGTGCCCAAATTTCATTTCAATCGATTAAAAAAGGCGTTCAAATTGCATATTCAATTTTTTAATCCGATTCTCCATGCGCATGCGTATTGGTAGCAGTCTCTGTGCACGCGGAAGGATTGCGTCACTTTGTCCTTGAGCCGGCAAGAGTGAAAAATCGGTACGCATCTCTTTGAATTTGATTCTTTACCTAAATATTTACAATCACTATAATCTACAATGAAAAACCTTTTGATAGTCATTGGATTCTGGGTTACAGTAGGTTCGAATTTTTTTTATCCAGGCGGGGGGGGGGGGGGCCCCCCCCACCTTTTGGGGAAGTATACGAGAAAGTTTAGGGGAGACCAGTCCCGCTGGTTTGAGGTTGGGAAAAGTACAGACAAGTTATAATTTTAAGTAATCTCTCAACTTTTGTTTAACGCGTGACGACTGCAAGTTGGCTAAGCGTTGATATATCTCGACAACTCAACATGTGGTGAAATATAATTATGATTTATCAAAGTATAAATGATATTTTTGATTTCAAATAATTACTATATGTATACTTATCAAACTATAATATATTACAAACATCTTGGCAGATGTCGTAGAATTTCAGTGTCCGTGTACAGTGAGTAAATGTTGGAAGATATAATTTAATCTTTCCACTAGATCACTTTTAGAGTCATTCTCCATTTTTTGGAGGTAGAGGAGGCGTAAAGACAAGTCAGTTATGATTTGAAGTAATCTCTCAGCTGTTGTTCAAAACATATTAATTACAAGATGGCATCGATAAGCCAACATATTGTGAAATATATTTATGATTTTAACGATTTGATTTCAATTAATTAAATGAAACTCGGCTGATTCGAAAGTCTTTAATTCGAATTCGTCGGTAATTCGCCATAATGTTAAATGTTTAACATAATATTAAAATATCGTCAACAATTCGAATTTATTTTGGTCAATTCGTAATTAAAATTACAAAATTAAAAATTACAAAAAAAGTTTTTATTTATGAAAGTATAAAGTATAAAGAAAGTTTTTAAAAATATCGAACTCGTTTGATGTCAACTGTTTGCTTTGAAGTTTTATCACACAATTGGCCGCATTCAAAGTTCTGTATACTCTTTGCATATTAAAATTATTTATTTAGTGAAATTCTTTTTTTAAATTATTAAATTTTTAATTATAATAATTAGCATTTATTAAAATTCCGTACTATGTATGTATTAATTATGTATTATTTAGTAAAACTGTAAAATATTAAAAATAAAGCTTTATTGCAGTTTTTAGTTTAAAAATTGTCGTTTTCTCTTGCTATCCTCGTTTCTAGACGCAGTTTTTCTTAATTAGAATTTTTGAATAAATCAGATTTTTATTGTGGATCTGTCATGTTCGAATTAGCCAAAATCCACAGTTCTAACGCAAATGCAATCTAGAATGTTACGAAAATCATCTGGTGGGTGCGCGTGAATGTAATCAACAAGCAGGATAATATTTAAAAAATGGCGCTTTATTTCAAGAATACTCCAGAAAAATACGAAGTATAGATAACAAAACTAAACAATACTTGTATGAATCAACAACACAAGCAGACAGCAGATCACTAATAAATATCAGCACTTTCAATAGAGCTCAGCGTCTATCAACTCACTAGCTTGCACTGTGGACAAAACTCCAAAGAGAGATTGATTCCTCGTTGGAACAGCTCAGTATTCATAGCTTTTTCGACAGGGCCTGACTTCAGATGTAATTCTCTAAAAACATCTCCAAAACTCGGTTCCTAATAATTCTTGCATTTTCTAGAACCTTCATTTGTCGCCAAGTTTGTCCCCAAGGTCGCAGTCATTGGCTTCCATTCCATTACCAATCTCTGTAAATTCCTCTTTCCTACCATAAGACTAACATGGCAAGAAAACAACATTGCATATTCATAACAATACTTACATACATTCTGTCTGATGGTATAGAATCTCATTGGCCATGAGCCGTGAGTAAAGTCTGGAAGACATAATTTAGTCATTCCCATAAATCACTTTTAGAGACATTTAGTTATTTCTCTTTTGTTTTGTGAACAGGGGTAAGTATATTATAGAATTTTAATTTTGAGTCTGATGATAGCAAGTTGTCCAACTGTCTGTATGCATCTTTAAAAAGACCTTTGTTATTGAACTGTAAGCATGCTGTTAAGTGTATTTAATATTTGAATATTGTTGCAAAAGTCTTACTGTGGGTGTATGGTGTAAACAGTCCAACACGCAGGGTAATGAAGAATGAAGGTTTATTTACAAATATGCAGGAAAACACGTAGCACAGGTACAGGAAACAATAGTTCTTGCACAGATTAGCAACGTAAACAGACAACAATTCACAGGTAATAACAGTTCAGCACTTTGATATTTAGCAACACAAACAGTCAGCAAATAACTAATAACGACAATAACAGCACTTTCAATAGCGCTCAGCTCATCAGCTTCCTAGCTCGCACTGCGGACGAAACTCTAAAGTCGTTCCCAATGGATCAACACTCTACCGTTCGGCGTCTAACAGCTTACTAGCTCGCACAGCGGATAGAACTCCAAAGACGTTCGCGCTCCAAGGCGATCCCAGTCGATCAACACACGCTCCGTCATCCAAGCGCTCTCCTTATATAGTCTCATCATCTAGTATCATAGGAATCATCTAGTACATTCAAGCTTATCTCCTCTGCTAATAGAGATATCGAGAAGATTCCAGCACCTTTGAGATCCCATATTTCGTCGCCAACTCGACAAATTTGTCGCCAATATGGAGGCCAAGTTTGTCGCCAAGGTCAGGGGTCCAGACGTGGCTACTGTCCGTCATCTCATACTTACCCCTGTAAAACTCTCTTCCCAACCATAAGACTCACATTGCTGGGAAGCGACTTTCCATTTTTGTAACAATATAATGTTAACAAGATTTTGATTTTGACATGTATATGTGTGATAAATTATTTCTTATCTAAATTTAATCTATTACTACTCTTGTAATTTTTTTCTGAAATATGAATTCCAGACGGTTTCTTTTCCCATCAATTACAGAATAATAATCCCTTCTCATTTTCAAGCCTGTCTTTGTGGCGTCCACAATATTGATTGCCACATTCACAATCAGCAAGCTCAAGACAAGGGTTTATTTATTTGTCCTTTGGACATTAATTCTAAAGCAGATTTTTAGTTTCATTTTCACAATACAAGTAACATACGTAATATTTAATACAGTTGAGTTTAAACCACTGAGTTTTACAGTTGTAGATTAATTTGTGTTATTTGTCATAAATGGATGAATTTTGTTTCTGTTTATATACATTTTAATGTTTTTTTTAAAGGTGCAGATTTCTAATTTATCTCAGATTAACGAATTTAGTTTTCTACATCATAAACATGAAGAAAAGAAATAAAATATATACTCTTAATATTTCTTAAATTGAAACTTGGAACATCTGTCTTTTATCATATAGCATAAATTTTTATTCCTTGGAGAAGGTGGAGAATGAAATTTGGCACACAGGTAGTCGTAATGGCGACTGAATGCACCTGGAAGCCGGAATTTTAAAATGTAATCTACAAATTTTTTTATTTAATATTTTATGTTGTTTTGGGTGATTTTTCGCACTCGTTTCTCAATAGCATGGCTACGAATAATTGTACGAAAGAGACAGTTACATCATCGGAAAGAACAAACGATCTCCGTTCTAATAAAATTTGTTTCGTACGTCTAACGTAATTTACTAAATTTTGAGAAATTTTTGAAAAATAGTCATTTTTATGGTAATTTTTAATAAAGATTTCTTCAAATTATCGCATACGACGTTCTAACATCTCTATAATTTTCATTTTTTTCAGCTTATAACTGGAAAGTTTATGTCGGATTTAAAACAAGAACTATTAAAATAAATTTTTTCGTTTTTTTTAAATTAATTTTTCCTGAACAGTTCAAACCGTTTTTTTTGCTAGCGAGATTTATCCGGACGATTCCAGTACGCATTGTTGCAATTTCATTGGTTGCTGCGTGACCTTCCTCGCGGCAGGTGACGCCATATGCTTTCATTACAATCTCAATAATATACTCATTTCTATTTTGATAAATGTAATTGAAAATCAATAATGTGTATCTTTTGTTTTGATTTTGTTTTCAAAACTTTTTCGTGTCATTGTTGGCATTTTTCCCCAGTCCTGATTCCACGGGCAACGCCGTGCGCGTACTGCTAGTTCAAAATATTATTAAAAAGCTAGTGTTTGATTGCTACTTGACAAAGTATTTTATATTTCTAATATTATTAAGTGATAGGAACAAACGTTTAATTCTAATAATATGCTTAGAACCTATTTTATTATTTCTACAAAATATTTTAATTGCAGATAAAACCCTTTTAGATTAGCTTATCTATATATATATAAAACGCTTATGTGGAAGCAAAATCGGGCCAAATTTCTTAATCGTCATTTGGCAACAGCTCGCAAGATTGGATTGTTTATGTTTGACTCGGTGGCGGAACTCTTGATGTGAGTTGAAGCCTCAAATAGCGAAATTTATTTTGGAGTTATATACTTTGAACAAAATGAGTTTAAGTCCTACAGTTTGGATCAGACAAATGAAGTAATGGTAAAAGTAAGTAAAGTAACAGTATATCCTTCGCCAAATCATGGAAAACTCGCCAAACGGAAGCGTCCGCCATGCACAAATTACCACATTTTGGTGGTTTATCAGAAAAAAAAATCAGGTTTGGCGCTGTACCATACACTTTACTCTAGCGTCTATCCGAAGTAATGTCTCCTTAATGTTGCATGTCCTTTTCAGCCAAAAATTTCTGAAAAATGGGCTTTCATCTCTAGACAGCTCGCATTTTCTGATTTTTTTTTAAACAAAAATAATGCCCAGATAAATATTTTCTACCTTTCTTAACTAAATAATAATTGGAGTTAAGTGTGTACAAAGTGGGGAAGATTTCTGAGTAAAATTTCGTTTAAAAGCGTGCATGTTTAAGATTTTGGTGGAAAAAACAATTTTTGGAAAAGGCTGTCTTATCGATTTGTTAAAGTTAAAAGTACATAATTATTAGGGATTTCAATTTTGAATAGTTAATCTGAACATGTTTCAAGCCATCTTTCTCCTAAAATTGCCCTTTTTTAGCTAAAAAGTTGCATAATGGGTTATATCATCTCTTGACGACTCGAATTTTCTGAGGTTTAACATATAAATGACAACCCAGAAAAAAAGTTATATCTTTCTCGGCAAAATAATTTTGAGAGTGATTGTGTATACATGGAGGAAGCTTTTCTGAGCAACAGTTTCATTGAGAAGAGTGCATGTTTATAAGTTTGGTGGAATGCAGTTAGGGCAAATGAAGCTGCCGCCAGTTGTCTATACCAAGAAGTTTTAAATGACTGCTTTCTAATTGATGTAAATAATTTGGATTTTAGCATTCAGATTTCTTTCTAAGATTTACATATATATTTCTCAGCTACTAGAAAATTTTAATTTTATAAATTGTTGATTTAGTTTTCTGTAATTGATGAAAAATTAATATTAGCAGTTCATGCAATTTCAAATAATTTTAATTTACCTTTAATAATTAATATGCTTATAATTTCTTATTACTAGCAGAAACACGTAACTGTATGGTGAGCGAGCTGTGATCACGTAGTGATCCCAAAAAATCAGAACGAGATTCTTGGGGGTTGGCGAGTGGAGCGACCGGGGGGGGGGGTGTAACCCCCTAGTTTTGATTAATTTATTAACCATCATAACATTTCATTATATTATAAAGTGGGAATTTGTGGAGATAATCAAACTGAAATGTAAGACATACCACATACCGCATACTTTCACAGACGGTTTACAAGCCTAATGCTTGTTTGCTGTCTTCTGGTCTAGGTCCGACAAAGAAGAAAGAATATGTCACAAAATTAGGCCTTAAGAAAAACGGTACTCAAACTTCCACGAACAGTAAGTAACATGTACTCTGAGAACCAAGCAAGCTCATTACGAGGGTCTCATGCGTGGAGCCCATAGATGAAGGTACGTCCCGTCTTCGGCGATAGGGTCTTTAACCAGCCATACTGCCAAAAATATGCTGCCAAAGCAACAGAGAACCTGCTTACTTAAACGGCAGCTTCTCATCCTCTTACTTGAGGTGGTCTCCTATAGGAAATTTTATACTGTAAAACACATCAGAACACAATTTTTTAAAAAAAATTCTTGTACAAATCGAGAATTATAGTGGTTTTTTTTTCTAATATTTTTAACACTATCACAAGCATGTTAATAGTAAATATCATACCTGAATGCGATGAATCTGAAAAGATTTCAAGTTCATTAGGCCAGAGTAGAATGAAGGCCATACTTCTAAAAAGAGCTAGTTGTTAATTACGAGTTGATTAAATTACTAATAATATTAAATTTAGAGGTCAGCGCCAATTTTGAAATAAGTTAAAACCAATGCGATTCACGAATAAGCAGGTGACGGCAATTAAAATTTTTGTTTAAAGCGGAATACACAATTAAATCTATTCTTCGGAAAATAAAAATTCATAACCAATTAAAAAAATTGATATTAAATGCAAAATCCAAATCAAATAAGATGATTTCACTGATTAATTGAATTTGGTAGATTTCATTTGGAAGAATTGATATCTTTCAGTTACATTATGAAATTTATAGAAACAAACGAATTGTCATTTAAAAGGTAAAATGTGTCCATTTAAATCCAATTAGCCGAAGAAAACACAAACCGCCTGTTAACGAAATGTTTCCACTTCACTTCAGTTGATCGTCATTAATTATCAAAACCCTAACGACATTTATATTTATCCGCAAAATTCTTACCACATGCAAAGATTGAAAGAAATTTATTATTTTTATTTCTAATCCTTTTCTCTCACTTCGCCTCTCCGAATAATTTTAAAGAGAGGTAGGTTCGCGCGCACTATATTTCAATTTGTCAAAGTGACAGTTCAACCACTTCTCTGTTTTGAAAGAAAAAGGGCCGCAGTTTTGCGCCTATTCCTCCAGGTGTCGTTAGCGTCAACCAGGAAACTTTTCACAATGTGACGTCATTGGACGGCGAACGAGGAATATGATGATTAACGAGCTTTTGCTCAGGGAAAACAGCGAGACAAGACGGATGTGGTTGGCATACGTTTGGATAAACATCGCTCTTTTTGGCGGCCTTTTGTTAGTTTATTGGCGAACTTGATGACAGAAATGGTTCTTTTGGAAACATAAACACGAAATGAACTTGCTTTCTCTACATTGTAGTTGTGAAAATCATGCTAAAAGAAATT
>BGPR01022705.1:2188-25067 GCA_013235015.1 Araneus ventricosus | reverse complement strand
CTCTAACTTGAAATATAAATTAAATTTCAAGTGAAAAAAAAGTAATTATTTTTTTCTAGAAGCAGTCGCAACATTTAACATCACAAAACATTTAGCTCATTTTTTTTTTATTCAGTAGAAGTGCAAGATGTTTAGATTAATTAACAAGTCGCTGCAAGTTATTTATATATATATATATATATATATATGTTATATAAAAATATACACAGTGTGAAAATTAAAATTATTAAAATGTACAGGAATAATGCATATATGGAAAAGGAAGGACACTAAGTCAATCCAAAAACAGTATAACGCACACATTATAAAGTAAACTAGCTGTATGGCCCGGCGTTGCACGGGCTAAATCGAATAATAGCTGAGGTCACATGCACAGATGTCTAATGTGTGTTATAATATTGCAGAAGTGTGTTGTATTAGTGTTTTCATCTCCTGCTTCAGCTGGGTGTAGATGAGAAGTCCTGTGATAAATTTGGCCATGAATTCTGAAGCAATACGCTCCTCTCCCTGTAGACGGTACAATCTGTGCACCCACTGAAACGACCTTATGTTATTTTTGAAATGCACTGATAATTCATCGGAGCCATCCATCAATCCTTTCATTTCCACTGGATAAACTGAAGCCTGCTCAATTATATTTCCATTATGACAACAATGAGTGTAAATTCCTCTGGTATTCTTTTCATCCCGGAAATACAACCCTCCGCATTTCAGACAGAGATTGTCCATTTCTCCACAGTTGTGTTCTTCAACAATAGGGTAAAGAACAGTTCTAGCTGCATAAAAAGTTTGTATCTGATGGTGATTTTGTCCTTTAATAACATTTAGACGGCGTTCTCTTGCATGTTGTAGCATGGCTGACAATCGGCTATTTCTTTGTTCGTCTGTTTCTTCGGCTCTTCTCTGCTGGCTACGTTGTCCCTATTACGTGCCAATCGGCTATTTCTTTCTTCTAGTCTGTTTCTTGCTCTTCTTCTTCTCGCCACGCTGTGCCATTACTGCCAATCGGATATTTCTTTGTTCGTCTGTTTCTTCGTCTCTTCTTCTGTGGCCACGCTGTGCCATGGCTGACAATCGGCTATTTCTTTGTTCTACTGCTTCTTCCGCTCTTTTTTCCTGGCCACGTTGGGCCATAGTTGACAATCCGCGGCTTCTTTCTTCTTCAGTTTCAACAACTCTCCTTTCACGTTTTCTAATTGCCTCCCGTCTACTGGCAATATCCCCTGTAATTCCTCTTTTTCTTTTAGGCAACGGAAAAAGCGAGAATTGAACAAAGCAAAATTAGTAGCTTCCAAATATCAGCTTAAAGTAGAAGCTTCTACAAATATTTAAACTTGATCAAATCAATGAATAATGATTAAAATCACTAACATAACTAATCTACATCTTTCGGCACATAACTTTACAGAAACAAAACACCCCTTTTAATTTCGTTAAAATGATTTTGTTGGACGTTATATCACGGGATTAAAAAAAGAATTTATACACTTTCAACAATACATTTTTTTATTTCTGTCAGCGTCTCTTTTTTATTGTTGTTGTAACAATGTTCTTTAAAGTAAACGACTTCAACAGTAAAATATATTTTGAATTGCGCTGTAACAATGAAAAGTATTGTTGTAAAGTATGCGACACAACGAAAAGTATTGTTGTAAATTAGTTTTTAATTAATATCTTTTTCACTAATTAAAATTTCGGAATTTAAATGACCGAAATGGCTTCCCTGGATTATTCCCCATCTTTTGGTACTTTCCGCGCGCTTCTCCGTTCGGCGGTTCGTGAGAAGATAGAAGGACATACATACATACATACGTTTGTTTACCTTCGAATTTTAATAGGATAGACTAGCTGCATGACCCGGCATTGCACGGGCAATCTTGAATAATGGGATATTCCCGGGCGGAGAGAAGTGAGATCACGTGAGGCCTTCGGATCCATATTTTTTCATATGCCCGGCTCCGTTTTTTTTCAACAAATATTGTCACTTACTTTCTCCAAGAAATGTAAATGTTCCTTCAAATCTAGTCTTTTTATTACTAATTTTCATATGCCCGCCTCCGATTTATTTTTTTTACATATATTGTCACTAACGTGAACGTTACGTTCCCCCCCAAAACGTATTCTCTTTTCTTTGTTCTTCTGTTTCTTCGGCTCTTCTGTATGGCCCGGCGTTGCACGGGCTAAATCGAATAATACCTGAGGTCACGTGACACATGCCTAACGTGTGTTATAATATTGTTGAAGTGTGTTGTATTAGTGTTTTCACCTCCTGCTTCATCTGGGTGTAGATGATAGGTCCTGTGATAAATCTGGCCATGAATTCTGAAGCAATACGCTCCTCTCCCTGTAGACGGTACAATCTGTGCACCCATTGAAGCACTGGTACGACCTTATGTTATTTTGAAATGCACTGATAATTCACCGGAGCCATCCATCAATCCTTTCATTCTCACTGGATAAACTGAAGCCTGCTCAATTATATTTCCATTATGACAACAATGAGTGTAAATTCCTCTGGTATTCTTTTCATCCCGGAAATACAACCCTCCGCATTTCAGACAGAGATTGTCCATTTCTCCACAGTTGTGTTCTTCAGTTCAGAACAGTTCTAGCTGCATAAAAAGTTTGTATCTGATGTTGATTTTGTCCTTCAATAACATTCAGACGGCGTTCTCTTGCATGTTGTACCATGGCTGACAATCGGCTATTTCTTTTGTTAAGTTCTTTTCCATTTCATAAATCTTCTCTCACCAATACGTTGTCCCATTATTACTGCCAATCGGCTATTTCTTTTGTTAGTCTGTTTCTTGGCTCTTCTTCTCTAGCCCGTTGTGCCATGCTTTTTTGCTGTCGGCTATTTCTTTGTTCTTCTTGTTTCTTTCGTCTCTCTTCTTCTGCTGTACGCTGTCCATTCTCAATCGGCTATTTCTTTTATTGCTTCTGTTTCTTCAGCTCTTCTTCTGCCACGCCGTGTGCCAGGTTTATAATCGGACTGTTCTTTGTTCTTCGTCTCCTGTAGGCTCTTCTCCCTGCCCGTTGTGCCATGTCTGGACATATCGGATTTCTTTGTTCTTCTGTTTCTCCATCTGTCCACCAGCCCCGCGTAGCCTGGATGTCGGTATTTCTTCTTCAGTTTCAACAACTCTCCTTTCACGTTTTCTAATTGCCTCCCGTCTATTGGCAGCATCCCCTGTAATTCCTCTTTTTCTTTTAGGCATCGGAAAAAGCGAGAATTGAACAAAGCAAAAATAGTAACTTCCAAATATCAGCTTAAAACAGAAGCTTCCACAAATATTTAAACTTGATCAAATCAATGAATAATGATTAAAATCACTAACATAACTAATCTATATCTTTCGGCACATAACTTTACAGAAACAAAACACGCCTGTAAATTCGTTAAAATGATTCTGTTCAAGTGGCAAAATATCACGGGATAAAAAAAAGAATTTATACACTTTCAACAATACATTTTTATTTCTGTCAGCATCACTTTTTTATTGTTGTTGTAACAATGTTCGTTAAAGTAAACGACTTCAACAATAAAATAAATTTTGAATTGCGCTGCAACAATGAAAAGTATTGTTATAAAGTATCCGAAACAATGAAAAGCATTGTTGTCAATTAGTTTTTAATTAATATCTTTTTCACTAATTAAAATTTCGGAATATAAATGGCCGAAACGGCTTCCCTGGATTATTCCCCATCTTTTGGTACTTTCCGCGCGCTTCTCCGTTCGGCGGTTCGTGAGAAGATAGAAGGACATACATACATACATACATACGTTTGTTTACCTTCGAATTTTAATAGAGTAGATAGTCTAACCGAAAGAATGAACAACGTGGTAGTTTATAGAAACGGGATTGAATAGTTTGCGTTCCATTAACGAAAAGCCAGTAAATATCAGAGAATAGAAGTTGATGCAAAAATGAGGTGAAAATAATCATGAAGTGATATACAGTGTGTCCACGAAAGTCTTTCTACCCTATATTAACTTGAGAACGGCGACAACTATTGCCACAAACTTGGTGTCTAGGTATAGTAAAGTGACTATGCCCTGCACGGTAAGATCAGTTACAGCGTCACGTGGCTGCAAACAACGGAGTTATTCTTCCTATCTCGAAAACTGTAAAATACACGGGAAAAATGTCAATTACAAAATTGTAGGACGTCTTCGATTTAGTACGAAAAGACACTTTGAGCGCAATAATGCTAAGGAAAAAACGTGTAAAACTCGCATTTATTTGGTCGCGATTTCCATAACTCCTACGACAGAAAAGCGTTGGAAAGAAAACAGAACAAATAGTTAGCAGATACCTTTACTTTCGTTGTTCGAAATGCTCTACGCTATCGGGTCGAAGTTTATTGTTCAAAAGATTATCTTTTCTCCTGTTGTCGCGAGTTATTAAGTCACGTGCTTGGAAATCGCGGCCAAACCAACACCCGTTTTACACATTTTGTTCTTAGCATTATTGCGCTCAAGGTGACTTTTCGTACTAAATCAAAGACTCTCTACAATTTTTTAATTGATTCTTTTTCCATATCATGTACCGTTTTCCAGATAGGAATGCTAACTCTGTGGTTTGCCGCCAGGTGGCGCTGTAACTTATCGCACAGTATAGCACATTGCCATTTTAGTATGCCTAGACACAAAGTTTATGGCAATAGCTGTCGCCGTTCTCAAGTTAATGTGGAGTAGAAGGACTTTAGTGGCTATCCTGTATATAACGTTAGGACGATGGTTGGAGATGTAGAAATAGTTTGAAGAAATAAACAGTCGTAGTAAGAAAGAAATATCGGTTATTGCTGTCTTCAGATCATTTTTAAAATTTTTAGATGAAAGATGATGAACAAGATATCTGAGTAAATTATGAGATGCTTCTGCTTCATGTCCTAAGAAGACACAGCACGCCTAACAGCGGTGTATGTTTGTGTGTGTTATATTGATATTCTTTCAAAAAAAATTGTTAGTAAATATAGTTTCCTTTGTAAGAAATTGGCTGTAAAATAGCCGATGCTATTTGTAATTTGTTATAAGAATATCTCAAAATTTAAAATGAGGTATTTCGCATGACGTTATAAACGCTTTGAGTAGAATCTGCAACAAATCCAAATTTAATACATAGTTATGTGATACATTTTCAGTAATATTTTTATACTAGCCATCTGCGGCGAAAAGCTTGATAGCCAGAAATAAAATTTCAACTGAATCTCTTATGCATAATTTTATATTCATTGTTCCCTTAACACAGTAGTTTTAAGCTTCAAATTGTTATAGACAGTTTTCGCGACACGCGTTTTTTTTCCTAGCCTTGCACTTGTTCTGTTCCTTGTCTACATTAAAGAAAAATACGAATTTGTTTTCAACATTAAATTGGCGTTGCACATTTTACGCCCAGCAGCATGCTAATTGGCTTAAAACACGCTGATAAAAGGAATTAAAACATAGCGAAGATAATATTTCAGTTTACTGGATTATTTCATTATATATTTACTATCTTGAGGACTTCTCTTACAGATTTCACAGAAAAATTGATCAAATAAAATAAAAAATTAATATCCAGTAAAATATTCTTTAAGCTTTCAAAAATGGAAGAGAAACACGCAATTAAATATTTGTTAACATATAAACACACAATTAATATTTATATAAACACGTTAATATATAAATACGCAATAAGCATCCACAATTAAACACGCACGTTTTAATAAATAAACACGCAATTAAATATTTGAAAACGGTTTGAAATGCGTTGAAGCAATGAAAAGTATTGTTGTAAATTATGCTAAAAATATTTTTAAAAATTTATTAAAATTGTAGAATAAAAAATCTTAAGCCAATTTAATTGATATTATTCGAAAGGTAATTTTTTATATTTTTAGATGATGTAAAAATAAATTTTGTGTTATAATATTTTTGGAAGTTATTAAGGAAAAACGCCAAAATTTGGCTTAATTTTTAATTAACTAAAATTCTAATTAAAATTTTTTAAAAACGGCTCCTAGATGCACATTCCCACCCTTCAAAATGTATTTGTGCCAAATTTCGTTGCTCTATGTCTAGCAGTCTCTCCTGTGGAGCGCCAACACACACACACATGCTGCTTTATTATTAGTAGAGATGTAAAAGGCATATTTTTTCCGCCAGTATTTTACTGTATAACTTAAACATTTGATTTAACTAATATCAGTTAATGCCTATTTCTACCTAATTTAGGCAATCTCATCCTCAGGCATCCGGATATTTCTGGATAATTATCCTAGTTATTCTGTCTTTTTATTAGATAGCATGAAATTTAAATATTCTGGTAAATTGTGACATAAAAACTTGACTTGAAAATGTCTCACTTTAAAGTTGTTACTCATTATGTTCTTACATTATCAGCTTTATCGGTAGCATTTGGAAAAATAATTTAATGAGTAGTTGCATTTCTTATCTAAAAGATACGTAGAATACTCTCGCTACAACTGACTAAATTGCTAAATTGCGAAATATGACTTAACTTACGATCCAGATGGGACCAGTCTCTTAATATGAACCGGGGCCAATCTGTTATTAATATGAATCGATTCTCATTCTGGACAAATTTGATCTATAATTCGCTTTGTAAATTTTTCAGTGTATAATACGGATGTTCCTACATAATTATCATAATGTACACAGATATTTAATTTTTTAATAGATCGAATTTTTTCGACATAGTAGGGTAGGGTAGTTATGACATAAAAACTTCACTTCTAAGTGTAATCTCATCACTTGTGGTTTTCAGTTAACTTATACACAGGATGACCACTAAAGTCATGACTTCCCCTCTTCCTTAGCTTCAAAACGGCGAAAGCTATATTCAAAAAAGTGGTGTCCATGTATAGTAAAGCGGCTG
Source organism: Araneus ventricosus (assembly GCA_013235015.1). Lineage (NCBI taxonomy): Eukaryota > Metazoa > Arthropoda > Arachnida > Araneae > Araneidae > Araneus > Araneus ventricosus. The sequence continues at coordinate 18,186 of BGPR01022705.1, read as the reverse complement.
TGCGATGAGATCACTTACTATGATGGTGACCAAGTACAGCACCATCTAGTGTCAAAAATTCGCTAGGTGCGGTGCAAATTAATTGAAACCGACGAAAGCTATAGTCATAAAAGTGGTATCAAGATTTAGTAAAGCGACTGTGCTAAGCTTAATCGATTAAGCTTAACAAAAGATATTTTGCGCAAATTAATTCTAAGGAGACGACACATAAAATGTACATTTGTTTGGACGTGATTTTAAACTTTTGAGAGATCCTACCATTTCTTCAACTACAGAATGTTGTCTGTGGTGGATGACAGAAAGAAGGATAAAGGAGAGTTTTTGTTTCCCTTTTCGTGACGTCATACTTTTGGAAATAGCGACCAAATAAATGAGCGTTTCATGCATTCTCGCCTCAGCTTTAATGTGCACAAGTTACCTTTCCGTTCTACATAGATGATGCTCAATAACTTTATATCTGACTTGATCCACGTATCTCATGTCTTTTTGAGGTAAGAAAACAAACTCCGAATTTTACCGCTAGGTGTCGTTGTAAGTGTCCTCATCACGTGGCACATAGCTCCTTACCACTTTTATGAATATAGCTGTAGCGTTCTAAAGTTGGGGAGAGGAGGGCTCAGATCTTTAGAGATCACCCTGTATATTTTAGACTCATTTATGTTTATTTTAAGCTAACTTTCCTTTATGGGTACTGTCCCAGAGGAACGGAAGAGTGACTCACAAAGTCGTTTATGAAATGATCTATTAATTTTCATATTGGCCATGCCACCCAACATGCATATGATATTTTTTCGGTGCATGCTTACCATTTAGTATGAAATGTTCTCTTCCAATTGTGTCACGCAGAATAGGCGAGCAAAAGCACTTCATTCGCATTTATTTTCGAAATTCTATCCATAAGTAACATTTTCTGCGATGTTGTAGCATTACGCTATAACATGTGATAGCATTTACTAAAATAGTTTTTATGATAATTTTTTTTCTGAATTGTTATTTCGATATTTCGGGTACAGGGTGGTTCATGTTTACAAAAAATACGCGAAGCTCCCATAAAGAGCTGTATTATTTTCAAGTTCAATTTCAGACGGATCTCGCAGCATAATAACAAATGTAATAACCGAAGAACGCATTACCCGAAATTCCTAATATAAAACAAAATGTAACATAAAATATGCTCCAGCTAATTTCTGTTGTCTTGTATCTTTTTTACCAATTTACTAAACGACTAGATTAATATAAATTCAAATCAACGAATAGTTTAATATTTAAGGTTGTCTCCATAATTGCATGAGCAATTGATTAATTGTTTATTCTTCCATTGTCTAAAAATAACAGACGACAATGTTGATACCAAAAATCATTTGAAGACATCTATTTGGAGGAATACGCGCGCTATACAGGCAAATATATCGCATTTCTTCTGAAATTGAAGCGCTAAATTTTGCAATATCAATGTACTTTCTTCGTTATATTTGTGAATTTCAGACATAAACAGTCAGCTGTTTTGAATAACATAGAAATGTTCAAGCCTAAAATTACTTTTTCATTCATTTGCAAAAGATGAAAAAATTGCTGAAATAGAATTGTTTGATTTTGGTCTTATGAATATGAAATGAAACTTTCGAAATGGTGCATCATGGTTTGAAGGTGATGTTATTCTGCAACATGAAGTTATGGTAAATATAGATGATATTTTATAGCTATTGTGAAATCTACCCATTATGTCCAAGTAAAGATTTTACTCATGATAGCAAAGCACATGATATTCTTAACCACTCAATTGTTTCGATCTCTTTGCTATCCAAATAGATGACATCATGTATTTTGGGAATGATCCAAATGAGAGTCCATAAAATACTTTAGATAATTAAAAAGTACATGCAATTTGCATATGAAATTATAACTTTCTAATGAATGACTTAATTAAATTGAAAAGCTAATTTAAATTAAGAATATGCTAAATAGATATAAGTGCGACGTATCGGAAAATCAGTTAAGTGTGTTAATAAAATATTGTGCTTTAAAGTCAAGAATTTATCTTTATAATTGTTCGTGTATAATAAGAGGCACTCAGAATATCACTCTCTAACGAAGAATATCCTGATAACGTATTTTCTCAACTCATTTTTTACTGTAGTTCTAAAATATATCTTTCAAAAAATAATTCTTTTCATACTTATAAATGTATGACGCAGCATTATTTTTTTGAAGGATACCTTCGATACCAAATGCAGTTTGTCATCTAATCCATCACAATTACTTTTCCTGAACAGACTGACTGGAAATGAAGTTGATTGTCAAATCACGATTATATTTCCCCCAATTCATCATTTTTAATTGTTTCATTGACTGACGAACTATGTTTATGTCACCTGATAAATATACTATATAGATAGAATGAAGTAAAATCATTTCAGTGGATTTTAGATCGAAAACTGTCTATGTCTTAAACTACGATGGCTATTAGCAGTTATTTATTTTGTAATGAAGCTAAATTACATTTTACAGCATGTGAATAAATTCTACCTACGATAGCTAAACAGAAAAAATTTAGCTTTTTTTTATATATGAAAACTTCTTAAACAGGCTCAGAATTGTATTTGTTTGGCATTCGTGACTGGATAATGCTTACATACTAGCCATACTAGTGGTTGCATTCTAATGTGTGAATTATTTTAATATATTGTTTTCAAATTAATCTAAATGTAATCATATCTATTCATAAAAAACTACATATAATAATAATTATTCAGTACTTGGGATTAAAATTAATATTCACTCTCAAATCTTGAAGTGCTTATAGCCCAATCTAATTCATAAATGCTAAGACTGACTTTAATATATTCCCATTCTACAATACATCACCTTAATTAATTTTCGCTGAATGGTAAGGTCCTTTAACCAATGCACGCACAAAAATGCCACCAAATGAGACACACTTGCAAAAATCACAGTATGTGCACAGCATGAAGAATGATCTCTAGAAACCACCTCCAACAGCTAAGGGATGAGGAGAAAATTCATCCCCTCATCCAGTAAGGATTAGAACTAATTAGAAATTGGTATCTGGCAGGGGGTCTCTCATTACACAACACCGTCCCGGTATACTAAATGGAAATTGCACTTCTACAGCAAATATGACTCTTGGCTTGCAGAAGCTGAGATATCTAGCTACCACCTTCACGAATTCATCGATAGAGTATCGGTGCCGGAAGCGGAAGTGAGGGGTGAAGAAGGATGGAACAGATTAAAGTTTAACAGAAGAGGAGCGGGAGAGAGTCATTAAAATCGACCTAGGACAGGTTAGGAAATACTTTCCTTTAAAACTTGGGGAAGTGTTTTCAGTGGGAGTGTGGAATCTTACCGGTTATCTGAAATTCATTTTAGGCAGAAGGCTATATGCTGCCCGGGATTTGTCGAGTGAATGTATTGTATTGATGGATTGTGTGAGATAGAGGAGATACGGTATTGAATATCTATTGATGGTTTAATAAGCACAATTGCAGTGAATGTTATGGTACAGTTTGGCGTTAAAAGACTTTCATACCTAACGCTATCATTATGAGCCGTTAACAATAATAAATGTAGATAAATTGAATGAGAATTTCGTGCTTTTTAAAGGATACCCATATAGAAATTATATTGTTATAAAGCAAATCATTTTAAGAAGAGAATGGCTGAAGGAAGTTGCCTTTATCAAAAATGGATTTTCAGCGATATTTTCAGCAGCAGAATTTCAGCTTAACCTTCCGTCGGGTGCAACCGGCCTGGGATGCACAGCTCAGTCGTTTTTGTTCCCGTCCTCCACTTCCAGGAAGGGTAGAAGTCTGCCCATTTTAGTAGTCTCCTTTCTATATCTGTTATTTGGAGCCATTCTATTCAACTGACTTGCCCGCTACGTGGGGTGCAAATATCGCCATATTGGCCACACAGGCACTTTACGCCCGAATTCGTCACACATATGCTTATTCGTAACATCCATTTCTTTTTATCGCGGATGTTTATTTCGCTGATTTTCTGATTTTCTCATGTAAAAGATTTTGTTGTGAAAATGGTTGCCCTGAAAATTTGGTTTGGTCAAAGGAAAGAAGTAATTCACCAGCATGTTTGGTTTAAATGATAGGAAGACTTTGGTGTCCTACGTTCCGAAAGTGAAGAAGTACGTGGTTTGCATGTCTTCTATTCATGATGACTTTTTGAAACGATATTCCCACTCTTTTCTTTTAAGCCTCACCACGAAGATCTGTTATTAATTTAAGAATTCTAAAATTAAAATTAGGGAGTATCAACAATATTAAAATTACGATATCGTTTACCTGTTCCTGTCAGGCACATTGCGCCCAATCTCTCCGGTTAAAATATTGCGCCCGACGGAAAGAAATATTACTAATTATTCCAATATAATCACTTCTCAGTCAAAGAAATTTCAAATTGTCAAACGTTATATTAAAGAAAGGATTGAAGAATCCCAGATGTTTATAACGTGTCAAAAAAATCTACGAGTATATTAGAAAGAGATTTTTAAAACTGATATCGTTTTCCTTAAGTTTTTTATAGTGCTAACATAACAGATGAAAATCTGTTTCATTTTTGATACATTATTTTAAATAACCATTGCATCTAGGGGATGTATTATCTATGGTATTTGAATTGTACCTGATAAGTTATGTGTAAGATACTATCCTATGCAGACGGAATGAATAACCAAATCTAAAGGAAAAGTATTGAAATTAAGGATATAAAACATGATTAATCAAATTTTAAATAACTTAGTAAGCAGAGTAGAACAATATCTACAAATAACTGCAGTTTTATATTTAGTTAATATTGGGGGTTGCTAACTGCAAGTGCAAATTTAGTAATTTGTCAATTTTTTACCTTGTTTTCTTGAACGGTAATCTTTAAATTTTATTTTTTATGTTTTTGTTTTTATGCATCATCAGATATGCATTTAAGTTTAATTTAACGAGCTGCAATAAACTATTCAGACTTTTGTAACTTACTGAATTGCTTGCATGAGGTTCGATTGACAGATTAACACGCTGTTCAGAAGCAACACGAGAACTGTTTTCGATTGAACCGCTTAATATTTAACCATAATTATACTCTTAGAATTTATATATAAGGACGCTTGACGCCTGGCAGCAGATATAACATTCTTGACGCCTGACATCAGATTAAACGCTGTTAAGTAGCAAAATGTGTTGGAAAGGGAAAAAAAACTGTTATCTCAAGATACCTTTATTTTCGGTGTTCAAACTACTCTCTGTCAGCTACAATACAGATTTTAGCATTTGCTTGAATTTCTCGTTGCACACTTTTTAGCATATCAGCTGGCGCGCTCGCACAAGAAACAGTAATACGTTATCGAAGATCCTCCATTGTTGGTGAAAAGGTCGTATAAGCCAGCTATTTGAGTTATTCCCATAGAAAAAGTATATAGTGGTCGTTTTTGTCCGAAATATTACAATTTCACTTTTTTTCCACGTTTTGCGACGCCACAATTTCCTAAAGTTTGAGAAAATAAATGTATGTTTTAAGTGTTCTGATTTTCGTATTACTTGTTCATATAGGTGTCTTTCCCTTTAAACGATGTCTCGAAAAAAGATATGCCTTTCAAATTTGCAGACTGAGTACTTATTGCCTATGTAGGAGTTTAGCTTAGAAGAATATTTGTCTTTCGAGGAAACATCAGAACTTTAATCATATTTAAAGGTTTGTTGCATTTATGTTTCACAATGTATCTCTAGATATTTTGCAAATGGTTAAAGCATGGAGTAGTTCTTCATTTAAAAGTAAAACATAGTAATTAATTAAGTAGTTTTAGAGGTAAATATTTTTTTGATCTTCTAAATTATCTTCATTTTATTGAAAACCTGCGAAATAGATTTAAATAAATTCTTTTGTTGAAAATACATAAGTATTTTAATGTATTGAATATGGAGCCGTAATGTTTTAAAAGTTCATAATTTAAGATCTACTCTAAATAATAAGAATTTCAAAATCAATATGTATAATTTTGTTTTCATTTAATAGTAACATGATACTAAGTTTCAGTAATTAAAAAAAATAATGGTGTTTTCTTACTTCAACTTTATGTTAAAATGTTTGCGTTAAGAAACATAACATATTATATTAATTAACTGGTCGGATATTGAGAGATGTTTTTCATACCATTATAAAACTGTGTATGAGAGGTATCAGGAGGTTCAAACGTAAGAGATTATTCAATTGTTAGATTATAGATTCCGTTATCACCTTGAAATGACTGATAACGGAAATTTTTCATAGATATCGTTAGAAAACGATTTTGAAGATGCTTCTATTGGTTTTATCTTAATATTGCTTCTATTTTGTGCTTTAATTATTTGTTAATTATTTTCCTTACACCGTTATCAATCAATGCTAATACATGTCATTAGCATATGCCTTAAATTCAAACTAAATCTTGAATACTACGATAAATCGAAAAGAACTGTTTGTTTGTAAATACCAGACAGTGTAACTGAAAATATCTTTTGCTAAAAAATCAAGAATGGTAACCATATTTTTATATTAAGAAAAAAAAATCAAATGTGATAATATGTCTCTAAAATTAATTTCATGTAAGATTTTTTTCATAAATTTTTCATCCCCATGGACTACTCGCTACCCTATTAGCACAAGATATTGTACGATATCCTCACGATGTTATTCGATATTCTGAATACCGCCCAATACCGTGAGGATATCGTAGCAATGTTGTACAGTATCTTGTGCTAATAGGGTGTCCATGATTAAAGTTAGCTATAAGTGGGAAACTTCGTGGATGACTAACATTCAGCGGAAAAAAAAACAGTTTGCAATTTGGTCACCAGAGAGCACATTTTCCTTGGAAACCAGTAGTACACATGCAATCTTTTTCTCGACGTACAAACTTAACAATAATTTTGGATAATTTGTCGGAGCAATGGTACTGATCTGAATGTTTGGACCTTCCCTGCTTGAATAGCAACCTCCTCGTCTACTTGAAGAAATGAGTTTCCTACCTCTTCCAGTATGAAGAGGCAACGATCCTGCTTTTCAAGCTTCATAATTGTTTTGGACATCCCTTCAAAGTTTGAAATTTCCACAGAGTAGATGGTATGGAAACAGCATTTTCTTAAAAACAGTTTAACTAACAATGTGTGATCTTGTAAAATTGATGCCATTGTAAGTGGCAAATATACTGAAAGCAAGTTCGCCTCGAATATTTGTAGATTTTATAACAGTTACTACATCACGTAAAAAAAATATACATGTGTTCTAAGGGTATAAGGTGGTAATCGATGTGCTTAAAGAACATGATAAAAAATGTGGATATTCGTGTCTCATTGCGAGGAATTCTTCACGAACTATTAATCAAAGAATTAGACTTTCTGTCGTCTACTAAAACTGTTAATTCTGGTCTCTGAATATTGTTAAATAAAAAGTGTTCAATCTAGGGTAAAATATAACAAGAGTTTCCGCACGGCCTAGGCCAGGGCAGGGTAATCTTTGTATATGTATGTTAAATGCTTTCACGTTAATACGCTCTCTGGTGGCAGTATTTGAAACTATTTTTCTTTATTGTTTTCATCCCTTTATTAAATATCCACAATGTTTCAAATTTTTATAATGAATGGTTGTGGTCAGCTTCGAATAGTGGAACTTTAATACCCTGCAATTTCATCTTGTTTTAACCTGGCTCAATTTAACCACTTAACTAGTCAATTTTTTTAACAGAAACTTTGCCAAAAGAGGCATTTTTTTCGCTGCGTACAAAATTCCAGCTTCTGTTCTTCAGTGTGGGGAAAAAACCTTCAACGAAAGACCTGGATGGGAAGTATTTCAGTAACACGCTACACCATCCGTTGAAGAATATTGATAGTGTTGTTACGAGAGTTAAAACTACGGGCAAACCAGAAAGGGCCCATGAACTGTACTGGCAAACCAGTTAGGGCCAACTTTGGGTAGCCCGTACAGTTACGGGAAAACTGGTTAAAGTGTTTTACATAGTCAGTAATTCACACGTCTGAGTGTCTATTCTACAGAAAATCCCTTGTTAACGTAAGACGACTGTCAGTGAAGAACTGTTCATCCTCATGTTAACAAGGGTTTAAATTTTAAAATGCATTACTCTTATTTCAAAAAACTCACTGCTCTTCAATGAAAACCGCCCGAAACAGTCGTCGTATATTTTAAACGGGACATTAATATACATCTTTGCTTCACTGTACCTACCCACATGCTGTAGAGATATTTACACTAATGCTAGAGTTTTATCTCTAAAATGACTAAAATTAACTTTTATAAAAAAAAGCATTAATGTTTGGGATTGATTAATTAAAAAAATCTTAAGAGTAAACTTATTCTTCGACAGAATAGAATAAGGTGTGGTATGTGGGTTTCGATTTTGCAACATCGAAAATTTATTCTGATTTTCAACATTTTTCTAGCTATAATTTTCCTTTTTTATTTTATTGCAAATATCGTTATTCAGTAGATTTTATCCTTTAAACTGGCTTTTAAAACTCCTTGAAATTAATGACGTTTTTAAATGTAAAAATTTATTTATAAATACGTAGACAACAGTAACTAGTTTCCCCTATCGTAATGGTAAGCGGGTATCCCTTCTCTAAAATTTGAAATAGTATAGAGAACATTTTTTTAATGTCTGAGGTGTTCGTATGTTATTTAGAAAAATTAAAAAATTGGTTTAATGCTTAAAAATTAAAAAAAATGATTATTTTTAACTGTAGGTGTAGATTTCTATCTCAATAGTAGACGTCTCAGATGCTCTTAATTGACTTGTATAGAAGCAGTTAATTAATGATATAATTTTTCGTTTATTTTGCGTAATTGTACATAAGAGTTTACATAAGCATACAAGATGATATGGCATGAATGTGTTTTCACTGATGGTACAACTGATTTTTTTCTTTGTTTTCTTTCAATATCATAAATTTTCATTGATTTAAAATCATTACAATATTTGTAGTTGATATTGCGCAAAAGAGTTCATTTACCATTTCGACCAAGTCTTTTTTGGAAATTTGGAATTTTTTTTCCTTGCGTTTGCTCGTTGTAACTTCAGCATAGTTCTATCTTTGTCGGTCTCTATGCCTCTAAACAGCTGGTTTTGATCTCCTTATTTGTAAAATCAGGTCAAATTTGACTTTCATGTTCTGAAAAAGTCACAGTATGTTTTTTTATTTGAATTTTGGTTATTAAACATTTTACTAACCTTTCACTAAAATATCTGAAGTAATCTACTATTATTATTATTTTTTTGATGTATTATATTAAGTTTTGTCAAAGTTGTGACCGGTTCCCTAAGTCCTAGTGCCTAGTTGTTCCCAGTTAGTTTTGGAGGCAGGGCAATATGGTACCCTTTATAACCTTTTAATGCTGAAGAAATAAATTAAAATGAAAAAGAAATTAAATGAATTTGGCATAATCTTTAAAGTGTCCTAGTTATTTTTATTGTGATTATAAAAATACACTCCCCAGAATAGTTTATATCGAGTATTGTCTCAAGTTTTACCTTTTTTAAATAACCCCTGTCTTCAACTACCCAAATGTGATTGTAGATCTAAATGTTGTTTTGGAGAGGAAATGCAATAAATATTGCCGCTTGTAGTGTTCACGGATGTAACAATCAATCGGTTGTACTGATCAAAATAGTATGGAACGGATCTCCCGTATCTGAACACGTAGAAAATACGCCGCGCCGATTCTAGTGATCGACAATTTGCTGGTAGCGATCAGTTTCAATGAGAGGACGCCACAGAACCTCTGGGAAGGACGATGAAGAGGAATCAGAAGAGTTTCAAATTACTATTATTCCTATCAGCCCAAGAAACTCTGTAAGTCGTTCGTACTTTAAGAAAATCAGTCTAATACCGCGCTAAATCTTTTGATGAGTTTCATTCATATGAACGGTTTATTCAACGAGCGCTTGAAAACTTAGAAAGATTACTCTAGTTAACGTTGTTAAAAAGTTTAAAAAATTAAATGAGAGTATAATATTTTTTCAATTCGATTTTTTTTCTAATTAACACAAATGAGTACTTACTAACATTGTTGCGTGGTCTGTTTTTCCTGTTATCATTGTATGCCTATAGATTTGCACTATTTTTTAGGCATTTTTGATATATTGATCATTCGGATGAAGTGATCTCTTCGGCTTTGACCCAAAGTAATAACTACAAGGAGATTTCACTGTATTGCCAAATGAGAGGGATATACGTGTTTTGGAAATTTCCTTAGTCCGTAATTTAAAATAAACAAATGGGTTCCGAATGCGACCCATGTACTGAGTAACCCTTCCTTATTTTATAATTTGTCATTACATGTGTTTTGAAGCAATTTTTTTTCCTTTTATTGAAGACCTCACTTCTCAACTACCCTAATGTGATAGACGATCTGAAAGATGTTTTGGACGGAAGCCATATCCAGAGTTATCAGTACGTGGTTTGGAAATTCCTATTATTCATATTTAAAAAAATACAGAGGGAACGCCCGGACGACTATCTACTCAGTTACTCTTATATTAAGTAGTTCCGTCGGGGCATGCCGAGTCGTTTCATCCATGAAAATATGGATGACAAGTCTCTGAATAAGGAAACGGGTTCTCGCTTCTCCGGGGAGCATATTAACCGACGTGTTGTTGTATTTGCTACATTTCCGATGATCGGGCGTACCTTCTACGGGAGCAGTCTATGCCTGGACAAGTGACACCCACACAATTCCTTTGTTATTGTCATGTCGGCCTGATTCCTCAGTTTCTGGATGCCAAGGCAGGGTGGTGATTCTCTTTTTGATTACTTTAAGAAATTAATTAAACTTTTGCAAAAATCACTCGAGGAAATGAAAATTTAATATTTATTTAAAATCGAAAATAAAACCCTTTACGTCATGTAAAAATGTCTCTAAATTATTTAAGAGGAAATTAACGACAATGAGCAATCATATCACGAAATGAAATCTTTAAAACACTCTGCGGAATATAATTTTTTGCTAAGAAATAAATCTGTCGAAGCTTCTGCCTTGAAAGGGTGTCAACCGATTAAAATCCAATTTATTTCGAAAAATTTTCGCATCGTAGGACTTTTATCGATAAAGAGGGGGAAAAAACGGAAACCAATTAAAATAACAAATGAGTTGGTTGAAACCAGCTGGATTAAAACCTCACAATCTTTCTTAAGATAGCGAGGTTCTTTAAAGTCAAGAGAAGATAATCTTCAACTGCAAAAAGAAAAGCTTCTTTTAATATATCACTCGCTTTAGTACCATAACTGTAATAACTTGTTCCATGCTTCCCAATTTACTAATAGTGCCTTTTCCCCTTTTTTATTGTTTATCTTTTCCTTAGTTTTTCGCAACTTTTTGAAGGACAGTGTACCACTTTATCTGTTTGTCTGACCGACTCCGGGAAAAGAATTTCTGAAGTCATTAATTTGGAGCGATAAAGTGCTTCGCATGTTTGACTAAGTGCTGGGGGAATTGTCGTTAGTCATTTTTCGGTTTTTTCTTCGGTTGATTCTGTTGTCAGGTGACGAAAAATGCAAGTCTCATGGGAAATAAAAGAATTTTTGGTAAACGTAGATGAATGGAATGAGTCTGGTTATTTTTTCCAGCAATGAATGATTTATTTGACGAACGCTGTGTTGTGAGTGATATTTGTGGTGGATTAATACGAATGAGAATAATAAAATTAAAACTTTGGCTGCCGGAATTCTTTTCTTTAAAATCGTAGTTTAATCGCTTTAAACTGAAATGTAAATTTCAGGGATGAATATATCTAGATAAAATTAGGAGAGGAATTCCTTAAGCTTTACTTTAATGACATTTGATGCAAGAAATTAAATACCAGAACAAGATTTGAGTTATTTAAATACATTAATTTGCAAAGTAAACAAAAAAATATATAAAGCATTCAGTGTGGAAATATTCATTTGAAAGCATAGTGTACTTTTATTTATATTTTCTTAAAGAACTTAGAAGTCAGTTGGCAGTTACAACGCTTTGATACATTTGGGTAAACCAACCATAGAGTTGCAAGGCATAAAGCAGTGTCGTACATCATCGTAGAATAGAATACAAAAAGAGTCCATTCTCTTACAGAAGACGTGATTTACAACACGTAAGTTCTATTATATATTAATTATTATTGGTTATTTCAAAGCTTGTAGTATATGACAAGACCACCAGACTTCAATATGCCTAGAAATTAATTAATTTAAACTTCAAAAAGTGATTTTATTACTTTAAAGCTAATAATGTAAGGGATTTAATAATTCCGATAGCAGCCTCTCCTACCATGAAATATTCCAAGAAAAACTGTGAAATTCTCTTTAAAATTAAGTAAAATAACACTGCTAAATAATATCCGTTTTATGAAAGAAACTCTTGGTCATAGATGTCTCTCTTGAAAGTTCATGTCAAATGAAAATTTATTTTCGCATAAAATTAATGCCAAAATAATTTTGGCAAATAAAGAAGTAATTTATTAAATTCTGTACTACATATGTTAGTTTTATTGTAACTTTCAGGAATTGACTGAAATTTTAAGATATAAATGTGGAAGAATTTGAAAACTTCGATAAAATTATATCACTGCTAGTTAAAGTATTGCAAAAATCATCTAATTTTATCAAGATGTTTATTAATTTTTGTTGTTTAAGAATTTTGCTTTTTTATTACTTTCAAGAAGAAATTGACTGAAATTTTCACATGATAATCTGAAACTTGCTCCAAACAGTACCTATTTTATTAAAAATTAAGCGATAAAATGTTAGTTACACACTTCAACTATATTTTTTCAGGAATAAACTTAAGAAGCAGTAGAAAAAATTTTCGAACTCTGTTCCATTTTCGTGACAATAATTTTTATATTACATCCATGTTGTATGTATAAAAAATAATCAATTTTTAAGATAAAAAATTGACTTGATCGAATATAATTCAAGTATTTAAAACTGAATATACGCAAGAAGAAGTTGGAAGGCTATCCGACAACAAAGAAAAGTAGTTCGCCGGAATCGACAGCCATAACTTGTTTCTTCAGTTACGCTAAAAGCATTGACGAACAGAGGCGAATGTTACCATGTTATCCATTTATCTACAATAGGAGAAAAAGCTCACCCACTTAGGAAAATTCGAATTCCAGAACAATCGTTGAGTTCTTTTCTTTTTGTAGTAAGGAAAAAAGATTCGGAAATAAATTTTTGGACAAGTGTATTGGAAAGAGGAAGGAAGTAGAAGAATAGAGAGCTAAGACTGCAGGATTTTTCAATTTCGAACGAACACGGTGGTTGCCCAAAACAGCTGACTCGGTAAAGTCAAATGACATCTAAACATGGAAGGGTGGAATAGAAGAGTTTCATAACGTCAAAAAAAATTCATCAGATGTAATTCCGAATCAATTCCTATGATTAAATGCTGGCAGTCCCATCTTCTGTGTATGTTTCTGTAAAAGATAAATGATATTGGTAAATAAAATGAATAAAAAATCTCCAACTGTCTTTCTTAAATTCAAATAACAATAGTAAAGAAATTGGTAAGCGGTCGATGGTAGGGAAGAAATTTTAAATCTTGATGATAAATAATCTTTAACATTTGTCTTTACGAATGCTAGAAGCCTTTTTCCATACATGATTTTAATTAAAAAATATCGATATTTATAGCTTCGTATATATAGGAAAAAATTAAAAGAGATTCGAACCTTGCGTCCAAAACATAGTAGCATAATAATGTTTCAGGTCTTATTCGTCTGTCTTCGTATTATTTTTAAATATTTATTCTTCATTATATGGACCGCAGAAATAATAGTATTCTTTTCTAAATAGCTATTTTTAAATTAGATTTAGTTTTAATAGCTTTTTAAAACTTTTAATAGCTTTATAATAGCTTTAGTTATAATAGATTTTTAGTACTTTTAAATTTGCACGCTATTGGAAATAACTTGTCTCTTCAATTTCGTATCTCCTTCTTGATTGTGATTCAGATCGGTTTTTAACATTCTGGCATTTTCACCCGTATAGATCTTTGCTAAGCATTTCCTTCCAATGCATCTCCATTTAAGTCGTTCTTGAGTGTTATGCTGCTTGTAGAATTCATAATTATCGTGCACTAAAAGCCTACGATCCTTTTAACTCAACATAAATTCCATTTTCACCTGACTTGTTCACTGGATAGCACTAAACTTGTACGACACTTGTACACAGATGAAGAACCTAATCGCTGATAAGAATCTCTCCCCATTCGTTGATAAGAAATTCTTCCCCATTGGCTAATAAGATTAGGAGTATGCATCTTATCATTAGATTAGAACTCCGGTGCAAATCGCCCCTCTATTTCATTGACAGCTGTTGGCACGGGTGGAACCGACCCCCAGCCGATTTATCTTATAGTGTGCTATCTTAACTCTTTAATCCTGAAGCGACTTTGTTTTCTTCAAGCCCTTTAAAACTGGGAGTTTTGGGCGGTAAGCGACATGAATTGGACTCGCCCAACTTTGGTGGTCATTTACACCCCCACCCCGGCTATAGCCTTCTAGTAAGGCGCACGGAAATCAGCTGTGGGTGGCAAGGATAATTGGACCTCCTATCGCGCTTATCTCTTAAGCGATCTCAGAACCTCACCTCCGCTAAAAAGAAGCCTAGCGCCTGAAACCGGCCTTCGTCGCTGTTAAAAGGAAATTTTTAGATCGCCTCGCTCGGTATGAGAGGGTTAATACACGATAGAACAAAAAAATATATTTAGCATCGCTGCAACGCGCTTATGTTTACATGCAGTAAATAAAACAATGGAAAATATAAAATAATGGAATATATAAATTTCTTAAAATTAGGCAAAACATTGAACTGAAATTAAATCTGTATAACTGTAAAGCTTTTTTGCATTTTTAAGTGGTTAAAAATCGCCATGCACTGATTTCAACTGACCTGAAATGTTCTTCAGAAAATAATTTTATACAAAAAATCAGTGATATGGAACTGAAATAGTCATATGAATTGTCAAAGTGGAAAAATTATTAATCTATTTTATTATATCTTTCCAGATATGTGCAGTGATGTTTTGAAATGTGAATACGGTTATTGATATTTTTGTTTGCGTATTTTTTCAAGCTGCTAATGATTTCTTTCTTTCTATTCTAAATCAGGTCTTTTAAAATCATGGTCAGGATCAAATTTTTTCGAACACAATAATATTGGGAGCTAGAAAATTTCACTATAGCTTCTTTACATTCTTTAACATTTGAAACGAAAAATTAAAAAAAATAGTTGGAAAAAATTTAATTTAACAATAATAAATAACTATTTTAAGGCTACACGGTACCCTTTTTGAAAAAATTTTTTGGGATACAATTATATTAAAAGCAATTAATACACCTTTTTCAGATTATATTATTAAATTGATTCTGATAGAAAAAGTCAGTTCAGCAAGCACCATTATTTTAAAATTTAAAAAAAATTGAAATTTTTTAAGTTTTTTTTAAACTCTTATAAAATGCTTAATTTTCAATATTTTTTAGTTGTTTCAAATGATTTATATTTCTTGTATTATTGGGAATAAAAGTTAGCATGGAATTTAAGATCTGATTATTTTTAAAATTTTAATAATTATTTTTGTTGTTAAACCTAAAAAAAGCATAAAAATTCTAAAAATTTCAACTTTAACATTTTTTTAAAAAATAACTAGAAGTCTCAGACCTAAATCCATGCTAATTCTTATAGTACATACATATGTGAGTATCTACAAAAAATTTCAAGACTCCATCTTGAACAGAAAAAAAGCCTTAGGGAATAGAAAACACTAGCATCAACCAAAATAAAAGTCTGAGAAAAATGCATTTAAAGTTTTTAAAGGCATAAAACAAAAACTAATAATACTTTTAGAGCTCCAATTTTTTAATATGTTATTCCCCAACTTATAGCATGCACAAAAACACTAATTTCACTCAATATGATTGAATAATATTTTCTTATTCACAA
>BGPR01022704.1:0-25068 GCA_013235015.1 Araneus ventricosus | reverse complement strand
AACTGAAGATCAATGCGCTGCGCACCTAATTACCTCTACAAAGATACGCTTTTGTTTCGCTAACATTTCTAAATGAGTATTCCAAAAAGTGAAACTTAACAAAGTAGATGCGCTTAGCATTTCTAATCGCATTTTCTGGCATGCGGAACCTTGAGTTAGGATTATTTCGGACATTTGGAACAGAACCAGAAAATCATTAGCTACCTTCACTGAGTGGCTGCAAGAGATTTGACGATTTTATCAGAAGATGATAAATGTGCACTGCGGCGATTCGTGGAATATTGCATCGCGATGCAACAAAAAGCGAGCATATTAAGGGAGACTCGACAAATAAGCTTCTAAATAAGAAAACAAACAAACAAAAAAGATGAGAAATTTGCTTGGCTCTTGTCTTGAGGTTTTTTGAAATGTGGTTTAAAAAAGAAAATAAGTGTTAGCTTCGCTTCTTTAAAAAGTCGTTTGGCGTCTTTTCTTTTCATTGTTCTTGAATGACGTTATTCAGACAATGGAATCAAAAGCCATTGAGATCTTTTTGTTTAAATTTACACTTAACCCTCGATTTACACGGTAGATTGGTTTCCCGGAATTGACGTGTTAATTGAAATCGTGGGATTCTAATGATCCCTTTTGAAAGTTTGTATTAAAAATGTAATAAATCCATGTGAAAGTGTTGTTATGTATTTAAAGAATTAGAAAACGTATTTGTAAATAAATATTCATTGATTCAAGCAAGATCATGCGCGTATTATACGTTATAAATAAATTAATTAAAAACTGTGTCAAATGAGCATGCACACTAAGAACAGCGCCGGCGTTTGGCGCGAGCTATAACAAGGAAGATAAAGTTGTGACATAAAGAAGTACTGAGCATGTGTCCATGACCCCAAACTTTAAAAAAAATGTTAATAGTTAGAAATTAACGTGTTAAATGTTAATAGTATTTATCCTTTGTGTGTATAGTGTGTACATGCTTGTGCTTTGTAGATAAAATAAATTTAAATAATTTTTTAAAAAAGCTATATGGTGTCGAAAAACAGTTTTTAAAAATACATTTTTATTAGTGCACAAAAAAGTAGAAATTCTTTTATTTATTTTTCTACTTTTT
Source organism: Araneus ventricosus (assembly GCA_013235015.1). Lineage (NCBI taxonomy): Eukaryota > Metazoa > Arthropoda > Arachnida > Araneae > Araneidae > Araneus > Araneus ventricosus. The sequence continues at coordinate 23,963 of BGPR01022704.1, read as the reverse complement.
AGTCTTTAATCCTTATTATGAATATTACGAAATTTTGAAATCAACTAGAATTCATTACCAGATGTTCGTATACTCCATTATGTTCAGATACTCGTTTCGAATAAAAGTTTAATTCAATTAATCGGTTAACTGATACTTAAGTTCTAAAAATGTTAAAATAGTGTATTGTCATCATGACATACAAGTGTATAAAATTTCTGAACTCTAGCACATCAGTAATTTTGTAATTAATTTTTTAAGTGAGTGAAAAATTAGCTACAAAATTCCATCTCTACAAACATGGAGCAAATCAAGTTAAGTAAAAGCATGCAATAAAATACAAGCTTAAAAAATTATTTTATTCGGTTGCATTGTCACACGTTAATAGCATGTCTGTGCTTCTTTTTTTAATTTCTTAATGGTAAATCCACACTAGTGTTGCTTCTACTAATTTGCGCAAAGGGTTTTAATTAATTTTCCAGAGATATGGAAGGAATTTTTTTAATGAAATTCACAACTATAAATCTCAAATTTTCATTCAGCTCGTTGTGAATTTGGTGATATGGAACCCATCTTTGGATTGGATTCAGGTGACGTCACATTAACATGGCAAATGTATCCGCGCATACAATCCAACCGCGCATTGTTTTACACCGTGTTGTTACGTCACGTCTCCTTTCATCCTGCAAGATGTATTGATTCCAAAATTTAATTGGCTTGGACGTGAATCACGCGGGCATACATTGAATACATTACGCAATTCTCATACGCATTTTCAACTCATTTTAACTTCCAATCACTAAATTGAAAACAACGCAGATTTCGACTTCACCGTCCAAGCACTAAGATTTTAAGGCCCAACCCCAATACTCTTCATATAGCTTCAAACTGAGATATTGATAACAGACAAATACTTTCGAACATTATAATTTAAAAAATACAGATAACAATTCGAAACTAACATATCACATTCATATATCTAAAAGGAACTTTGTAGCAGTTAAGGAAACAAGGACCAAACTCTTTTATTGCAAAAAAAATGTAGGTGATTTTTTTTCGTTTGTTCTGTATTAAAAAAAAGACTTCATAATTAAAAGCTAGAAAGTGCATTTCTCAAGGCGTCGTCACATTGGTTTCGCTGATTTGGGATGAATATTACGAGGTTCGTCCCAAAACAGCCTTCGCTGAGCTTCGAGACGAGACATTACTCGCATTAAATTAAACCAAACCGAATTTTTCATATTTATAAGAGTAAAATAAATATATGAATACGCGTATTCTAACCCCCCGAGAACTGCCTCGGTTCTATTAAGATCATTTGATCACGGTTCAATATTACAAGGTCAGTCCTAAAACAGCTTTTGCTGATCTTCGAAACGAGACATTACTCACATTAAATTAAACCAAACCGAATTTTTCGTATTTATAAGAGTAAAATAAATGTGGAAAATATTTATTCGAGTTTAACCCATGGTCTGCCTCATCACAAGAGGGTGCTTTCGACCGTATGAGAATTAATCTCGAACTATGGTTGGGAGCGTCGGTTTTGTATTGTTTGAGTAGGCTTGAAGAAATGTAGTTCGTTTTCAGGTCGATTTGACGACCATAGTTATTTATAGATGTTTTTTATTAAATGTTATTTTGAAATGCAACTGTGTAGTTTATACGAGTGTCAGTGTCGTTCCTAAGAACCCTTAGAATTAGATTTAGTTTAGCTTCGGTAGTTTTTGATTCAATAAATCTATGAATACGCGTATTTTAACCCCGAGAACTGCCTCGGTTCTATTAAGCTAATCAGTTCTCGGTCGTTTGTAGTTATTAGTTACTGTCGGCTCAAGCTATTTTCATATCAGCGGAAGCTTTGTTTCTGTTATCTTTATCTACTCTCTTCGTGTATGAAACATATCTGATCTAGATTTGGAACAAGATCCAGATAAGATACGCTTCCGGTGAAGCCAGATAACTATTCCGCAGCTGCTTCAGAAATTCTATAATCGCAAAGAATTAGAATAGTTCTCCACTTGTTAGAAGAATTTGAAAACTCACCTGGACAGATTAGCAAGTTAGCTGAAAGAGCAGACTTTTAGGTCCAATGCTATGAAAAATATGATCTCGAAACTAAATAAAATGTCATATTAGTTGAAATTGTCAACAACAGGGCTTCTAAAACTTTTTCCATCCAAGATCCCTTTACGACCCAAAGGAAGTTTTAACTAAAAGATTTTTTTTTGGAAACCTAGTTATAGATTAGCATAGGAAACGTAAACTTGGTGGACTAATGGAGCAGCTTCATTTTCGCGCATACGAAGTATTAAAAAAATTAGACTTCGAGGTTTTGATGAATGCCTACCAGAGTCCGAAAAAAATAATTTTTGGCACGATGTCTATCTCTCTCACGATCACTCAAAACCGTATCACTCTAGACCAGAGGTTCCCGACCTTTGTCCCCTCGCGTACACCTTGATTAGTCTTTTTATTTTCTCGTACCCCCTACTATCATGTATACCCAATCATCCGTCGAAGAAGTTTTTACTAATAACCTTAAGAGATTAGGTAAGCTTAAGAGTCAAATGACTCCAATTAATAACATTTGCGGGACTTATTTTTGATAATCCAAGGGAAGTCTGTCTGTCTATCTGTCCGCGGTCATGTGAACACTATAACACAAAAACTTGAATAGCTAGATGAATAAAATTTGGTACACAGTTTTATCATCATGAATGTAGGTCCGTATCAAATTTTGGGCCAAATCCTTCAAAGGGTTGACTGTCTGTCGGTCTGTATAATCGCATACTTGTAAAAATTATATCTCCTAAACCCTTCGGCTTAGATAAATAAAAATTGGTATGACGTTTGCTAATATCAAACGATCGTGCTCAAATTTCGTTTCAATCCGTTGAAAAAAAGGTGTTCAAATTGCATATTTGGTTCAATATGCACATTGCGACTGTGTGTTGGCGATCGTTTTGCTTATTTTACTGAAGTCAGTATAGTTGGCTTTTGACTTTGGCGGTCTACGAAGGAAATTATAGCTTCGGACGCTCTTCGGAAATTATGGCAACCCCTTGAACCCGAAACTTCGTTCTGACATTCTCCAGATGGAAGGTATGGTGAAATCTTGCGTGTTATCTGTAGTAAGATTCCGTTCTCAAAAACTTTAAATAAAGTTGTGGTACCTCAGCGCGCGTAAAAATTGAGAACTTACGCAATTTTTTTATTTGTTATAATTTTCCTTTCACACATAATCATAAAAATGGGCGCAGGTCATTTTAAAATTATAATGACTCACAGTTTAGGAAGCAAACGGGACAAATAGTACACGGGACGTATGGCAACCCTAGTTAGAGGGAAAATGACACCTTTTTGGGAAGTATACGAGAAAGTTTAGGGGAGACCACTCCCGCTGGTTACAATAGTGTTAGTTCAACGCCAAAACAAATGAAACCAGTGTTCCAAAAATCTCACAGTAACTTAGAAGGATAGCTAAAAATTACTCCTCCTTTTGTTTTCTTTTTTCTTATTTTGAGGGTGGTTTTACAACTTTCACTTTTACATTTTACTAGAACTTAGGGAAAAAAAATTCTGTAACGTTTCTAATCCCTTATGTTTTCATGTGTCTGCCATTACCGACTTTGAGTTCGCGTACCCCATCTGGACCTTCGCGTACCCCCAGGGGTACGCGTACCACAGGTTGGGAACCTCTGCTCTAGACGGATGAACCTGGTATGCAGGGCTGTCTTATCCGAGGGGCTAAATGGGCTCTAGACCAGGGGATCCGTTGATACAAGGGTGCCTCAAAATTTCCTATACTGATTTTAATTTTGTACCAAAAAATCATTTAATTACAATTGCAACAATATAAAAAGTCAAAATATGATTAGAGCTTGTAACTAAACAACCACGACTTTGTTATGTTACATATACATGTACCATCTTGATTAAAGGTGAAATGTCGAATATCTGAGTCAAGGAAAAGACGTTAGTTGAGTCAATCTTCTTTTATTCAGTCATTGAAGATATTTCTTTATGGGTAAAAGGATTCAGCTTTCACGTAGCTCCATGACCAGTAATCCAGAGCTAACGCGAGAAGCAGCGCGACGTTGTTATTCGCTTACATGTTGGAGTGAAAAAAGGCAGATAGGAATGCGTAGAAAGTTTAAGTACCCAGAGAAGGGAATTTCCCCGGTAAAGACTCGTGACTCGAAAAGAAAGTTGTAGTGCGCTTATTACGATAGAAGTAATTAAAATGAGGTTTCGTTAAAAGTGCTTTAAGAAAGTTAAAAAACTAAAATATCACATACATGCATATGAGTTCAAAAAATATTCATACAGGGATAATCAGTGAGAAAATTCCAAACACTATGCATGTAATTGAGGTTGCCTACGTTATCAATGATAAGGTGGGTAGCTGCACCCTGAGGCCTAATATCATAGTACTGTATCTCATTAGGTAGGTGTTTTCGTGGAGCGATAAGTGCTGAAATTCCTAGTTATGGTTGTGATGGGGCGCCACAGTGCTCTAGGGGCTAAAATCTGTTATGGCAGTCCTGCTGGTTCGAGGTCTTATAACCATGATTATAGATTTCTATCAAATTTTCAAAGAAATAGTTCATGGGAATTCTGTCTGTCTGTCCTTGTGCATGTGAACATCATAATTCAAGAAAACAACCAGCTTAGCGAATGAAATTTGGTACGAAGTCAAATTTTGGAAACAATAAAGCAATTGGAAGAGATTCAAAATACATATTCGATTTTTCCCCCCTCTATACGACGAAGCTAACCCCAAATCATGGAAATAAGATAAAGTCGAAGGGAGAAATCTCTCGCAGGTTCATGATTAATTTTTTTTAAATGAATTAATTCGGGATTTTATATGTGTTTTATTCAAACATTATAACCAGTGTAGTATTTTTTTTTATCGACTAAAAAAAAGACAAAAATTCGCGATATCATAGCTTTTGTGATACATGCCTTAAAAAGCCCTGATTTACAAAATAGTAATAGTAGAATGTACAAAATAATCATAGTAATCCTGATTTCAATAATAGTAATTGACGGCTTATCATTTTCAATTACTCTTCTGCTAGAAGGTATCAACCAAATATCGTAGGTAGTAATGATTATCAATACTGTTGATTGTTTTCACATATTTTTATTTTTCGATATTCTATCAAATTAAATATCATATTTTTATAAGAGATTATTAATTTTCGAAAGGGATTAGATAACTAGGGCAACTTTGAAACAAATCAGTATGCAATTCAGCGTATTGTAACAAAAATTTAAAATTGTTCAAATGAATATTTGACTCAATTTCATTTGATGTTTAAAATAGGTACAAAGATGAATTGATCAAGCCAAGGAAGCATTTAATTTTTCTTAACCATTCTCTTACTGAACCTTCGCATCTACTTAATAAATTTATCCTAGCTTATATTTGTATACTTTCTGAAATTTTTGCAAATGATACCCTGAAGACATTGCTTACAACTGACTTCTTAAAACGGACACCCATTACTGTTCTAAAGATTTTTTTTTTTTATCGGATTCGCCAGTTTGCTTCGATCTGCGTTAATTACAGAAGAGGGGGGATTTCTAAACAAAGTAAATAGTAGAGATTGCACGGTGAAGTTACAAACAGATGGTGTTTACACATTTTGAGAACGATTCAGGGGCCGCTTAATTAATGTTTAAAATGTAAAGACTATTTTTTCAAATGTTCGATCTGACATCCCTTTTTCTGGACTATAAGTCTGCATCGTGATATCTATGATAGAAGGGCCTTCCGTAAAATTTCCAGTGGCATTGATTTTCATTCCTCTTCCAATACTTTCCAGAGTCTATCAATCGTGGTGGGTTTGCGCTTAGAAAGAGCTCTTTCGAACAGACCAAAGGCACAATAGTGCATGGGTAAAACGTCAGGGGACTTCGTAGGAATATTTTGAAAATGTATGTATGCAATAACTGTATCAATCTTCATTTTTTCGAAGTAGGACTTGTAACTTTGTCTTGATGAAGTTTCACTCTTTGAAAGCCATTGGGATTAAGAAATGGAATTTCTTCTGAAAATATCGGACGTAAAACTTTCTCTTGATAGTACGTTGAGTTGATTTAAACATTTTTTTCCATTTTTCTTATTTTTAATTTCCCAATGTAGGAGAACCCTGCGACAATCATAAACCCCTTAATGAAAGATTCTTTGCATTGACGGAACGTGTACATTTTTTTCTCTTCGTTTTCGATAGTAAATAGACTTATTTTTGTTGCAGTCATTTAGGTGAACCCATGCTTCATCAAGGCTCGCAATTTATTTCCATTTATATCCTGTTAAATAGTTTTCATAAAGGATTCTATTAACTGTTCTGCGTTGAGCCACATGCCCCGGCAAAAGACGATGAACATTATGTTTTTTTTAGCTTTTTTTAAGTTGTAAATCTTGGTTTATTATTTTATTTACTAGAAAAATAACCCGTCATGCTATGTATGACAGGTGCAAATCGCCTCTTCATTCGAGAGATTCCCCGTCAAATTTAACATGTTTAAATAGACATATATGCGAGAGAAATGTTTTATATTGATTGAAAACAAATAAAATAAACATATATTTTATGACAGGAAATATATATTTTTTATTTACATATTTCTTTATTCAAAAAACCTCTTGGTCTAAAAAAAATCTAGTAGATATAATCTAGATAGATAGAAAATCTAGTTTCAAAACAAAGCACTTCTCTGTTTGTCAAACGTTGCCAAAAAATATTATCAAATTATGTATATCATCACGATTGCAATAAATAATGAGATGCATCGTGGCGTCCAACTATATCACGCGCACGATATACCACTGACGTAATTTACTACTTTCTATTGAAAAACGGAAATTAATTTGAAATATAGGATTAATATAATTTAAAATTTCTCGGGAACTATTGATCATAGCAAGATAAATTTTATATCAATCGATAACAAATTTTATTTCACTATCTTAGAGCTATTAAATTTGAAATTAGAACGACAATTACTATTTTAAATTTAAAATTACTGAAATTTAGGTTCTCTAACAATGAAATAATGCTGTTTAACGTCTCGCAGTGCTATGGCTCGAGTTTTATTGTTGGTGAATTCAGAGCGTTATCGAGAGATCTGAGCTATTATATTAGTAATTGTTGCTACAGGTGTATTGAGAGAGACTTCACAATTGATTTCTGAGTCAGCGGATTTTTTTTTTGTTACCTGCCTTTTACATACCTTTTTCAGATATTTGTTTGGAGTCTTCTTTCCATGTAGAAGTAATGATTGACGGTTTTTCCCTTTTCGATTAATCATGTTGCTTATTTTGCAGTTAGAAATTTTAATACCATGCATTCCACAACGTTTTTTAATTATGGAATAGGAATAATTCTCTTCGGAAAGCGCAAAATCATATCCTTCAATCCACAGATTGTTCTCATACGACATTTTGAAAAAAGAGTAAATTTAAAAGTAGCAGACGATATTTCTCATTTCAAATAATAAGCGGTTGCCAGAAATTTTTATTCCAAAACATTTGCTTTTTTAATATTCTTTATCGAAATCTTTCTAAAAATGTGTAAATACCCTCTGTATTTTAAGGTCTTATAAAATATATCCTCCTATTTTTGTGTTTTATTTTGATCATAGGAGCTATGAAATATTTCAAACTGAATATAACATTTTTAAAGCAGACTTTTAAAATGATTAAAATATTTAGTAAGCTAAACGTTTGTAAGAACAAGAATTCTAATTGTTGCCTATATTTTCAAAAGTTAAGGTAGTAAAACAGAACTAATATTAAATAAAAAAAATTAATTATAGTGAATATTAATTTTAGATAGTACTCTTTTCCCGACTCACATGAAGTCGCTCTCAAAGTGTAGACAGTTCCACAACTCATGATTCCATCTACAAGATGCTTTTCATTAATATGTGTAAATTATTGTTTTTTTCCTTATTATTATTTGTTACTTTTAACAGTTCTTTACATACTTTAAATGTCTTCTCAATTTAGTACAATATTTATTCTGTCAAAAAATTCTTATTTTGTCTAAAATCCTTTTCTTTTCTTTTTGTTTTTCAACCTTTTAAGCAGTGAATCATAACTAGTTTGTTTATCATATTCCATTCATGTCCACAAAATCTTAAAAGAAACATTTAAAGAAAGCTGAATCCATTTTTCGTCATTTCTATCATGCATCTTCTTAGTCTAGTAGTCTTGAGTCAATATTATTCATTTGATTTCGTTGTTTGCCATCTTGTTTACAGCAATAATAAAGATTATCAAAATCTAAACAACGAATTCGGTATCAGTTACGAATCGATCGCGGTTTTCTTTAAAAAAAAAAAAGATTTAGATAACAAAAATAACAAGACAATGACTGTCCACGAGGTAAATTTAAACAACTGGATATCTGATATATTCTAAAACTATCTTGATTGTTTATTTTGTTATTCTTTTCTGAAAATTCCAGATACAACTTGAAAAAAATTACAGAATTTATGAAGTTTATTACTTTTAATACAGAATAGAATACTCTTTTTTTTTGATGGAGCATTACTTAGTAGGAAAATTGCTTATGCTTCTAGAAGTGTTTTCTAAGTAACGCTTTATTTTAAAAGGCATTTTCGAACATCTAAGCTTATGCTCAGCAAACATTTATCTTTTGAGTCAGCAATTATTCATCTGCATTAGGATGTGTCTTAATTGGATTCTGTTATAAAATCTAGAAACAACTCCATTTTGAGATATAACTGTTTTCGCTAAACATAAAATTAGAATATAATACGGAAAAATCCCATACCATTCGTTTTATATTTCTTATATTCTCCAGTGCATCTTTACAATAAAAGCTTCTTTTCATTTCAAAATAAAACAAATATTTCATAATTTTGCCTATGGATTTTATGAAATACTTGAACTTCATACATTACATATGGAACATAAAATTAAATGAACTTTTTTAGTAAAATTAGATGAAACTTTTATGTGATATTTTGCGCCGATAAGATTTAAATTATGGAGTTACCTTTTGAAAAATCGCTATTCTCCCCCCTTCCCCCCCCCGTCGGTCCTTCCAAACCCGAGACACACAGACAGACTAAACGAAAACTCTCCTACTAAACTTGAACCATTCCATAAAAACAGCCTTCGTCAATTTGCTGCATCCCCCCGACTAAATCCCTCGATCGCTAAACACTTTAATCAGCGCCAGATGTGTGCGTCATCCTAAAAAGATCCTCTCACCTTTAACAACTGCCAACTGTCGACGTTCCCGAAGAAAGAAAAAGAAAAACAACGCACAAACTAATTGAAAATCTCATTTAAAAAAAAGAAGAAAAAAAATATCCATATAGTCTGAGGTGAGTAGGTCAGCGGAGTAAAAGCTGGTCTACTGCGCATGTCCAAAGCTTATAGAGCAGCAAACAAATCTGCTTACACTTAATTCGAATTGCACGATCTCTGTTTAACTCGCTTGAACAAGTGCTGGAGAATTTCGTTTTAACACGATCAAATACTTGTATACTATGTGTGCAATTTTGTGTGAATTAATGATTTATTTTACTTAAAACACGTTCGTCAATCTATAATATTGTTCCATGCGAATTTGTTAAAGTTTAAGAACGTTAGCATTTCTGTAAAATATTCATCCTTAAATAGACATTAAGCAGATGGAAGGTAATCTCGCTGTACAACATTGAGCTACGATAGTTATAAATTTGACTTGCCGTAGAATTGCTTCATTACATTCAAGTTTTATTATGCATTTTTTTTCTAAGTGAAATGTGGATTGGAATTGAACAATTTCAATATCATGATGTTCCTACTACAGTGTATATTGAAGGCTAGATATATCCTAAAATTCAGATAGGTTACATTTTGTTTGTTTTTCTCTCTTTCCTTTTGTTTTCATTTTTCCCCCGATATGTTCCATATCTTTCTTATTCCAAGTATGTATATTATGTGAAATTAAAATCTAACGAATCTATCTAAACAAATACAAAGAAATTTGATCACGGAGAGCGCAGACGCTTTGATACAGTTTTTACTGCGCAGATGTGCTCGAGCGTATGCAGAGCGTTTTGCGATTTTCTTTTCTCAGACTATAATGCTCGTCGTGACGTAACGATCTGCGCCAGCTGTTGTGCGACTGCAGAGAGGCCGTGGAAAGGTCAGACCGGAAGTGACGACATGCTTTTCTCTGCGAGTGAATGAATGGATCTCGTTGGAAGAGATGCTGATCTCTACGCTTTCCTCCAGAGAGGTTTACGAGTATTTCGTGCCTTTGTTCGGAAGAGCTTGTAAACTGCACGCCACATTGTATCAAATATGGAAGGCAACCAAACAAGTATCGTTGGATGGAAGCATTCTTTTTTTGAGATTTGCACAATAGAAAGGCTTCTAGAATTCCTCATTTTTTCATTCTTTTTTTATTTTTTCTCTCTTGAATTCCCCCTCCCCCTTTTCATTCTTTGACGAGTTCTTTATGTTTGCGAAAATAAATAAGCAGGCTATTTAGGTGTAGATTTTCCAGGAATTAAAAAGTGGGGAAAAAAAGATGATAGACTTTTTTTGTTGAAGCACTAAAGAAACAAGGTAGCGGTGGGAGTTCCGTTTTTTGCTAGTATTAATCCTCAAATATTTTAATGTTTAGCTCTATTTTAATTGATATTCTTTTCTATTTAGTTGCTTAATATTTTCCATGACAGCATTATTATTAAAAGAAGTAGAAAGGATAAAATGGTTGCATAAAAATAGTTTAATATAAGAAATAAAAAAAAATGTAAAACAGTTATATGTTTTAGTAAACAAGCCAATACCTACAAAATAATTAATTAAAAAATATCAAGAAAAAAGATACCCCCCCCCTCTTTACCAATAAAGGGAAATAAATTTGCAAAACAAACACAATTATTAACTGTTTATTTGCAAAATAAGAAAAAAATTTTTTTGTAATAATTAGAGAACTAAATACACCCAAATCAGGCCATTTGCCTTCTAAGATAAAAATATTTCACAATAAGGTGATTGCACTTTTTTAAGCATCATATAACGAATAATTAAAAATTATTTATATTTTTAGGTGACAGCTAATTCTAATTAATGCATATTTTTTTCTATATATTGATACAAAATCATTCTAAACCAATCATGAATTTATTTAGAAATATTGAAATACTTCGCTAATAGTATTTTTAAAAAATGTCTTATAACATTGTTATTAATTTTTCTCGTAATATTCTTATTTACTTATCTTCGGAAACAGCATAAGGTTAAAAGTCATCAAATATGCATATATATGTGATATAGTTGTTAGATTCATTTTAAAATATAGTAAATATGCTGAATTCCCCAGTTCTAATTCAAATACATTCAAACCTTTAAAATTTAAATATTAGATTCTCAAAAAAAAAAAAAAAAAAAAAAATTCTAAAAAGAAAATTAGCGTTTCTTTGTTCTCTAAAATAAAGACAGACAGAGTTGGATTTAGATTGATCGGACTTGATAAGAACAAGTCTTATAATCAACACAATTACTCAAATGTAGAATTTTTATAAATGATTATGAAAGAAGAATTATTGAAAAACTTGTTTCATTTAAACTGAGAGTCTTTTTCCATTCCTGAACAAAAATAAATAAAATTTTCCCACTTAAAGCACGAGAAGTATTTGAATTTCTGAGAGATCAATCAAACATTTTTAAGTTAACATTGAAAGGAAACTTTTGAAGGTTAGGGTGTCAACGGCCTCTTTTGACAACAAAAAAGAGGTTAAGAAAGAAAGGGAAGCGGGCTGAAGAAGTCGACGAAGAAATGCGGGAGAAGGGAGTTATTTCGTAGAGGATTCTCAAGGATTAAAGAAAAAAACGTCCGAACTTAACTTTTCGCCCCATCACAGAGCTTGAACTTCGGATAGTGTTGTATAATAGGGTCCGTTGGGAGTTTCTCAGTTTGATGATAAAGTTTTGAAAGAACAAACACAGTTTTTCTGAATATTTTTATAATTATGAAGTGGGAGAAAAATAATAAAAAAGATGCCTAATTTAAAAAATAGCAGATTTGAAATTAGCACAGAAGTAACTTTTCAAATGATACTTTATCAGGTACTTAACAATTGGATCCATGACACAATTTTAAATCCTATTTTTTTTTTTTACTTTAAAGTGTATTTTTTAAAAGTTAAGTACATTGTTTTGGAATTAATTAAACTAAACTATAAAAAAAAATCTATTAATTTTTCTTTTTAAAATTACTTCTCTATCACTGTACATAAAAAAAAAAGTTAAGGTTCTCAAGAACCGCAACCATCTACTACTTTCGAAAGACATTAAACTTGAAAACAGCAAAGAGAAGAGTAAAATATCAAATCCGAAAAATAGTTTGGATTTGATATTTTACTTTTTGGCAATTAAAAACTATATTCTTTTAAAAGCTATTGTTGTTTTTCTATCATAGATGTATACTTCGAAATCTTTCCATCAATGGAACAAATTCACGTGATGCCACAGTCACATGACAAAAATAACAGAGCACCTCACTTAACATTTAAAAGCACAATATCTTTCGCTATACTGTGACGCAGCGTCCTTTTTCCTCCTGTAACATGTGCAACGAATCTCAAAACATTTTACAAACGAGCTGTGCATTTGACGCGTAATCCATGCGTTCGAATTTACTTCAATGGCCAGCAAATGAGAAGCAAATTTTATAGCTAAGTTTACTTGTCTATTTATGTGACGAAAAAAGCTTTTAACACCTTCACCACCACATTGAAAGAGAACAGTCAGTTTCATGTTAATAAATTAGATGACGTTCTATTTAAAATTTATAATTTATAATAATTGTTAAAACATTTCAAAATTTCACCTAATTTCGAAGTTTACAAATAAATTAATCACGCTTTTCACGACAAATAACGAAATGAAAAATATATTTCTTTTAAACAAACTGAATGTAAATAAAAGAGAGTCATTTAACTTAAGAGAGATAATCAACAACTTAAGAGAGAGAATTAATTTAAAAACAACAATAATAGCTGAAATAACTTCATATACTCACAGAATCTCACAACTTTCAAATAAAGCTTCAAATAAAATAAAGAATTATTAACTTTCTTAATTAAAATTCGGATCCATTGCGAATCATGTTCGTAACGTTAATAACAATTCTGCAGTTTTTAGTTTCTTTTTCTTTTTCGCTTAATCTTTTCCATTGTAATTTAATTCTATTCCATACGTTAGAACTTTTAATTAGTTCCTAAACAGTGAATTATTTATTTAAAATCGTTTTCTATTTATATTTCATATTTGTTAGCATTATAAGTGTTAGTCTAATCTAACTTTTATTGACGATTTTATGAATTTGTTATGTTCTAGCTGATAACCGGCGTTGCTTAGAATCCATTATTTTTTCATATGCCCACCTCAGTTTTTTTTTTTTTTTTTTTTCCTTACAAATATTATCACTAACTTTCACCAACAACCGTAAATCTCCTTTGAATCTTTTCTTTTTTTTCTATTAAAATCTATCCTTTTTATTACTTTATAGCAGTACGGTTTGAATGAAAATGCGAGAAATTTCGAAAAAGAAAATTTATTTTAAACTTTTTAACAGTATACTGTATAATAGCTAATACAACTTTACAATGAACAATAACACTATACAGAATTTTCCCGGCGTTCCTGATGAAAAAATATAAACTTAAAAAATCTTTAGAACGATCAAAATGTGAATAAAAATATGTGCTGTGAAATAAAAGAGAGAGAGAGAGAATGCATGGAACCGATTTTTCCTCGATGTTTATAAATTAAAACACGGTAGTCTAATATTTAGCCTCGCGCTCCGAAAATCGTTTGCAAAAGCAAGGCGATCCCAAAAATTTTGAAAAATTGCTATAAATTAGAACAGAAGCTTCAAATTGCTCTGATTAGAGCGGGAAAATTTTTGATATAACAATGATATAAAAATTACGGTTCTCCAATGAGAATATATGACGAAAATTCAAGAAAATAGGCAACAACTTAACATTAAATAAATAAAACTCTAATCCGAATTTTTTAAATTTTTTTTACTGCGTTAGCTTCCTCTTGTGCTAATTCATCATGGGCCAAATTTGGTACAGGTAAGTCAAAGGGTCTGGGCTTGCATGAAGGGAAAAAAAACGAACATACAGACACAGAAAATAAGCCATATTTAATTAGTTTTATTCATATTGTTTATTGTACAAAGGGATATAATTGGTTCTAAAATTTGGAGATTGATCAAAATCTGCAGATCAAATTTCTTGACGATTGCAATATTTTTCCGTATATCAGAAACTAAAAAAATAGGTATTTGCCTAATATGTGTCAGAGTTCCCTAAAATGCAAACTCAATTGGTGGCGCGTAAAATAATAGTGAAATCATTGAAACTCTTACTGAATTTGCTTCTTTCAGATTCTTCAATATTTACAAGAAAAACGATAAATTAAAATATGTATTCCTAAAATACTTCTTGGAATGTATAATGTATTAAATGACGCGTTAGGGGCTGTCCATAAATGATGTCACAATTTTTTCAATATTTTTTACCCCCTCCCCCTTTGTCACAAAGTGTCACACTTCACCATACCCCTCCCTCCCCCTTGTCACATGTCACACTATATTACATAAACTTGCAGTTAAGAAACAAAGCACTACATTATAGATCATATTTCAAATTTTATTTTTTTAAGTGTTTAAATGACATTTTTGAGTATAACAATAATAATGATTATATGTGTACTTATTTTGCATGAAATAAGATTAAGGTTTACGACAGAAAACCTAATTAATATGCAATAGTAATACAATATTAATATAAAAGAGCAATTGTAAACAGTAGTATTTTGGAATTTGAAATGGAATTTTATATATTTTGCTTTAAATTTTATCTTTACTTTATGAACACAAACTACTCTTAAACAGATTGAATTTTTTTTTTAAAAAAAAGCGCCTCAATAAGATTAACCTGTTTGTGCCACTACCAGTTCTACCACTCACCCAGGTGGGGCGACGTATCTTTTGTTGGACATTTCAAGGGTGTGACAGGGGGAGGTTTGCTTCTAATGGTGAAGAATTTCTGCTGCTACCATATTCTCAGAACCTACCCTGAATGCCCTTTTCAAAAAGAAAGGGATATAAATGAGAAAAAAAAATCACATGAAAGTTGTTTTAGCCTCGATTAAAAAATACTGTCAAATTTTGGTAATTTCAAAATAACTTCAAAATTTAATCTACTGATTTTAAATGTTTTTATTTTAACCAAAATGTGTGATGTCACACTTCTTGTTACCCCCTCCCCTCCCCTTGTCACAAACTGTCACAATTTCACGAACCCCCTCCTAGCGTGACATCATTTGTAGACGGGCCCTTACTCTCGTTTAAAAAAAAAAATCCTAAAAACGTGAGGCGTCGATAGAAATGCTCCAAGCATATATTAGAATTTTAATCGCATCTATCATATATTTTTTACTTTTGATGAATGTTTAGGAATTGTTTTTCTTACGATATTCGTTGTGGAAATTTCCTTAAGGTACCCGTCTAGGTTCGGAGAAAATTTTTTAAAAAAATCTTGCTCACGAATGCTTGACAGAGCTAAATAACAAAAATAGGCTTAAATAGTCACAATTAGAAATAAAAATTAATATATCATCAGTATTTTTGAAAATAATTTTTTTCAAGAATTTTAATGGAAATTTCAATGTTAAGAAAAACAACAGCATAATTGAAAAAATATGGGACATATTTAATTCGCATGCATATTTCTCAAACTATCTAGAATGCAATAGACCGCAAGATAAAATTTATTTTAATAAATAAATATTTTATGAAGATTGGCGCATTGATTTTTTGCTAAAATTATCCTATATGCCAAACTGAAAGTGACTGAAAAACATAACTAAATATAGCTATCATAAAATCTGAGGTCTATTACACACTCAAAAGTGTTTGATACACGTGTACCAAATTTCAATGGATTTTAATGAATTGTTTTGTAGATATCACGTTTTCCGTGGGCCAATTTTAGTGAAATTTTCAGTTTTGAGAAGTCGCATTTAAAAGTTATAATAACATATTAGTTCAAATAAATATCAAGGAATAAAATATTCAATGTATAAGAATAAAAACAAAGACTGTTTTAAGATCTTAAAAGTTCTGGCTTTATTTTTAGATCATAAAAGAGTTTTTGAATTTTTCTTCGAAAATCGTTTTTTCAACCTTATCGGATGCCTTAAAGTATTGCTTTCAACTATTCACGCGATTTGGTTTCGAATTCCATATCATTGATAAAAAAATTATTTTTTCAAAAATTCCTTCATTTCCATTATTTTCTACTTTTTACTTTCTCGTATACGAAGTATACAAAGAGAAAGTATAGTAAGCGTCAAAAAATTCGAACTCGAGATTTTGACGAATCTCCACGTTTTAGACCTCCCCGAGTCCGAAAAACACAATTTTGGAATTATGTCTGTGTGTCTGTCTGTGAACATGATAACTCGAAAACTACTAGAGCTACGGGGATGAAATTTGGTATGTGGTCTTTAAACATAATTTGTAAGTTTCTATCAAATTTTCGACAAAATCCGTCAACGGGAAGTCTGTCTGTTTGTATGTCCGCGGTAATGTGAACACTATAACTCAAAAACTTGAATAGCTAGATGAATAAAATTTGGTACGCAGTTTTATCGCCATGAAAGTAGGTCCGTATAAAATTTTGGGCCAAATCCGTCAAAGGGTTGACTGTCTGTCGGTTTGTATAATTTACTTTTGAAAAGAATCCGTCATCTCCACGCGCATGCGTACTGAAAGCAATCTTCTGTGCATGATATTAAGCGTCTTTCATGACGGACTCCTGCTTGGCGCTTTTTTCTTCCCTTTTGTTCCTTTTTCTCCCTTTTGGCTGCTCGGATTATTTTATTTCCTTTTTTTTTGTCGTTTTCACGTGTTAGAAACTTGTTGCGTTCTTGGAATAGAGCAGATTCGAATTTTTTTTATCCACGCAGGGGGAAGGGAAACGACAAATTTTTGAGAAGTATACGAGAAAGTTTAGGGGAGGTCACTCCCGCTGGTTAGTCTTTAACATTCATTGGTATAAATTCAACGCACAATACACGTGCAATATATATTTCAACGCTATAATTGTGTATGCTGAAGCCTCTAGCACGTGTAAATCCAGAGATGCTCAGTTAACAGACACTAACTTCTAAACCACGTAAATCGTGACGTAGTTGGTTTAGTTTAGTTATATTAACGTATCGTTTTGAAGCAACACGAGGGCTATTTGGGGACGGATCTTGTAATTTTGAACCGAGGTCAGATGACGAAGACGGTACTTGAGCTGGCACCCCCTCTCCAGACTTCCGCGCCACACCAGCACATATGCAGTTGGAGGGTTCAGCTAAAGTTTGTCCTGTTAAAATAGCTTAAATTTATTTAAATTTAAAACTTTAAGAAATATCTGCCATATTTGTATTTAACATTTTTAGTATTCAGAACTAAGTCGTAACTAACAGATTTTATAAGCTTAAGAAGGTGCGAGAAACATTTACTTTTCGTTGCATTTATTTTTTTAAAGGTTCTATTAAAAGGAAATATTTTTAGCTGAGGATGTAGAAATACTTTTGAGTTATATTTCAAAAAAAAAAAAAAACCTATCTGTTTTTTCGCATTTTCTCTTCCCAGTGAATAGGATTTGACATTAAATATAATGCATTCTAGAAAAGAAATAATGGTCCTAAGTTTCCAATATGCATTATTTTTCTGAATGATTCTTGATTAAGATGCTTAATTTCTTGAATCTTGTGAATGATTCATTTGTAACTACAGTAAACCTCCGTTTTTACGGCTTTCAGGGGATTGACATAAAAACGCGTATAAATGAAAAAACGCGTAATCGAAACGAATTACAATGCGTACAAATAAATCGTGAATGTGATGAAACAACGTATAAATGAGAAAAATATAAACTGTGCTTTACTGTATATGAAAAAAAAGGCTGTCTGAAACAGCTCGTAAGCAGTTTCCAACTTTATATTCGAAAGAAATCTCGGAATCATTAGAAATTTCCGTCAAAATTGTGTTAGATTCCACAAAACTACGTACAATTGGATTGGCAGTTTGAAGCAGGGAACAAACCAAAAACTTTTTTCTCGGATCAATAAAGAAATAAAAATTCCTATTTTTTATTTGTTTTTTAACCAATTTTCTTTTTATGAAATTCTTACTTCAGAAGAATTATTTTTAGACGGCTAACAATGAGCGTCTATGTGATGACGCACGTTTTGGGAATTTCATTTGTTGGCACTTGTTCCTTTCCGCAAACTGTCGATTCAATTTAAAAACTGGTATAGTACTTCTTATTTATGAATTCAACTCATTGATATAAATTAGAATACTTTCTTTTTTGCATTGGTCATTTGATATGCTAGAGACTATCGGAAAACGCTTCCTGAAATAAAATATTGAGAACTGGGAGTCTCATTAATTTTTCTGACACAGAGTTCCGAGGCAACTGCTCTTGAAACGTCGCGTTAGCAATATTTCTGCAAACGATTTTCAGTTTAACTAATGGAATGTCAAAGAATCCGGATGCCAGGTGCAGATCAACTACCAGACATCTTTTGTAGCGGAGAAGAGCTGTCCACCCAACAATTTTAAAAGATCTTGTTAACTCAGTAAGCCCTTGGATATATTTGCAGCATATGACAGGAGAGGCGTTATGCTATAAATCAGGTGGTTGTTAAAAGACGATCCGTCACTCTTTGATTGTCATCCTTTTGAAAGCAATCCTTCGATACACATGATCGAGCAACGATTGGAAAATAGTTTCTGTCAGAATAGCAAAAGTCACATTTCATTTACAATTGCAATCGTACGCAAATTAATGACAAAACTTGAAAGCACATAAAGAATTATCTTCTTCATTCACGCATAGTCGTTCATCATTCATACATAGAATTAGTGGCCAAAACCTGGACACATTTTGAAAATAATCTGTTTCGCAATCCAGTTTTGCTACTTTAGAGAAATAATTTCGCACTGAATACATAGGTGTTAAAATTTATATAAATTGAGTAAATGCAAACGATTTTATTGAAAACGATTATTTAGTTATGATTATTTTTTCCTTCGGGTAATGTAAGCTAAATTTTGTTTTTGATTAATTTTTAACAGCATTATTTTAGTAACTAAGCTGAACACAGTAAAGGTATTGTTCTGTTTAGAGCAGTGGTTTCCAAGGTGTGCACCTCAGCGCCCTCGGAATTCTCGACTTCCTCACACTGGTGCCTCGACATGCTATATAATTTTCATAACTTTATTTACATTTTTAATTTAATTTCATATGTCGCGATCTCAATCCGAATTCGTAAATTAAATTTCATATGCTGCTTCATTTGCATTTACCGCTGCAGCAGATAATCTGACAGAGTTTACTTGCGGCAATTCATTGAAAACAAAATTTAGTAGCGTGGAAATCAACTAAGTTTTGGTTGCCAGTAAAAGATGAATATCCACTTCTAAGTTCTAAAGCTCAAAGAATTTTAACTCCATTTGCTTCTTCTTATTCGTGCGAAGCTAGATTTTTGGCAGTTGCTGTCGTAAAATCAAAATATCGCGCGAATATCAATGTAGAGAAGAAAGTGAGGATAACTACTTCTATTTTAATTCGACTACTCAAGACAATACGTAGTGATCAACAGGCTCAGGCTCATCCATTTCGCTGATAATTATATATATATATTAAAATTTGTTCAATACATTTTTTTGTGGCCTAAAATGCGTTTTATTCATTTTTACCAAATCTATGCAAAAATTGACTATTTTGCGAAAAGTACTTGTTGGAGTGTACTTGCTGGGAAAAATCTGGATTGAGCCTGGTATTATTTTTACGTCACTCCGTCAAGTTTGGCTTTAAAAAGTAACCAAATCTCACTAACATTTTTTTCCCTCCATGCTACCCCCTCAGATTGGTATCCGGGGTATCGTGTTTTTTTTTCCCCCCCCCCCCCCATCGCTATGCCACTAGCAGTAACTAGATGCTTTATTGAGCATTCGATCTTACAGACACAGAAGAATGTCTGATCGATATTTATGAGCACAAAAAAAAAAAAAAAAATTATAGAAACTTTTCGAAATTCTTTTTTGCCAATGTTTTAGCGAAAGCTTATGTGTTAAATAAACCTAGATATTTTAATAAAAAATTTATACTCTTTGCAATATAGAAGTTAGAATTCAAATATAAGCAATGTAACAAATGTTCTGTTTATTTTAGAGGAGAAAAAAAAAAAAAAAAAAAAAACGGGAATGTTCCCCACTACTTACAAGTATACTTACACAAAATGGTGCGTTTTATGTTTAAATTCGTTATACAGTGAAGAGAAACTAGCAAACATTTTGAATCTCTTTACATTGACTGATTGGTGCCAAAATCTGATTCAGATCTTCAATTTTGGTGATAAGACCACATACCAAATTCCAACCATCTAACTTGCTGCGTTTTTGAGTTTTCGTATTCATAGACAGACATATTCCATTTTTTTTTTCTTGGAGTCAAGGCTGTCACATGCTTAGAGATTCATCAAAATATCGAAATCAAATTTCTCGACGATTGCAATACTTTCTCTCTGCATACGTCGTAAACGAGTATTAAAAATGAGACAAATGAACTATGATTTTGTATGAAAAAAATAAATACAATAATTTTTTACAGGATCAATCACGGACATTTTCTGACTTTGCGAAACTTACCCATTGTTTACTCATTTAAACGTCATTGAACTGCTGTGTTAAAAAAATCCCCGTGTATCCGTTTAAATACAGAAAGCAATTTTATATGTTTCTCATTTATACGTCGCTTCCTCACAACCCCGATTCATTCGTACCCATTGCAAAGATAAAATTCAGGCCACAGGGGGTTTAATTTTGACTATGTAGTCTTACCCTTGACAGAAAATTTATCCATATTAGAACTCCGGTGGCGAGTGGTCTTTGATAAAGTTCGCCATTCGAGTTCTCTTCCATATCTTCCATTTTGATTGTTTTTTCTTTTATTTTCAAATTGTTTTCTTTTATGTGTTTTAATTATTTTAATTATCAGAGAATTTTTTTGTTGTTTAATTCTATAGTGATTTGTTGGTTAATTGTAGGACAATATAGTTCATGCAATCACTGGATGCTGCTGCGTTGGGCGCGCAAAAAGGTGCATTGTTATCGCTATTGTTTACTTCTTCTGTATATGTTTTCTTTTTTGTTTTCTATTATTCGTTTATACGAATACGTCAGTTATACGTCGTTCTCTATTTCTATTCTAAAATTCGCAAATTTTCTGCCTCAGTCATTATTTCTCTGTTCTTACTATGGGGAAAAATTCTCCTAGAAAGTAGGGATAACATGATGAAGAAGAATGAGATGAAGTTATTCCAACTTCTTTTTAAGGGGAGTAGGAACCATAAGTCAGTTAACCCTATTTTTTGTACAAGTAAAGTACATCTTTCTCATTATACTGAAATGATTTTTTTTTAAAAAAAATTCAAGAACTTATTATTTACAAATTTTTTTGTGTCGAAACAAAAAATGTGAAATTAGCAATTTCGATGTACTTTTTCTCAAAATCTGTTATAGATACACGTTTGAAACTTTTTATACAAGTAAAGTACACCTTTCTGATTATACTGATATGAGCTTTTTTAAAAAACTCAAAACTCTATTTTTTACAATTTGTTTTATTTCAAAATAGGGTAAAATTTCACCATGTCTAATGAAATATTTTGTAAATTTATAAAAAATAAAAAAATTAACCAAAAACTAATTTCAGTATAATGAGAAAGGGGTACTTTAATTCTATAAAAAAATTCAAACATGTATCTATAACAGGTTTTGAGAAAAGGTATATTGAAATTGGCAATTTCACATTTTTTTTTTGTTCTGATCAAAAAATATAATAATAATAATAATAATAATAAATAAATAAATTTTTGATTTTTTTAAAAAAATCATTTTAGTATAATGCGAAATATGTACTTTACTTGCATAAAAAATTTAAAACATGAATCTATAACAGATTTTGATAACAGGTACGCCGAAGTAACAGGTTTAGGGTTAACGGACTTAGGGTTCCAACTCCCCTTAAAGACCAATGGATTGCATTGTAAAAACATTCAATGAATTTAATTCGATTCATAATGATCTACTTAACACTCACAATCAGCACGTCAGACAACGATTAAAGATTCTTTTTAATTAAACGGCTACCTGCGTGCACATAAATCGTATGGTTTTTCAAACTTTAGTGGTAAATGTTTAAATTAAATGATACTATGTAGCAATATACTAGAACTATCTACAAAAAACTTTAAGTTATTACTTCTCAATGAATATGCATTAGTAGCAACATTCAAAGTCGCTTATTAAAAATTCGATTATACGTCTCTTCTTTAATTCGTTATTTTACGTCAGTTCCTAGGAAAACGCATAAATGGCGCTTTACTGTATATGTTAAAAAAGCCATAAAAATCAACTTCGAAGGTTCAATTATCAGCGACAGCGAAGGTAAGGGCGTCCAAGGCATTTCTTTTTGTTTTGTTCCGCCTCCAGCTTCGTCAGTGGCGGTTTTTCGCACAAGCGCTAGAGGCGCTCGCCTCGTCCTTCGACACATTGTGGAGGCCTCAAAATCCCTTCGATGTGCATCGCATTGCTAAACTGACGGCGAATTTACGTTACTGAGCAGAGGAGAGGTCTCAAAACAAATTGACGCCTGTGACCTCATATTATCAAACTCCGCCACTGGGCTTAACAAGTTTAAATGATATTAAAAATACTGAATGCTAAACACGGAAATGCCGGAAAATGGTATTATATTTTCGCCCCCTCACCAAATTTGACTTTAAAATGTGATACAAACGCACTGCAGTCTGGTCTGCACCGCGCCCCCTAGGGCCATATGCCCCACAACCCGTCATTACGTCACTGTTCAATATATATATTTGTGCTATAAACATGCAACATCAGTTACTATGCTGAATTAATTATTTACTTTAAAACTACAATAAATATTTGTATTTACTGTTGAAGCAGTAAAACTAGAGCTGCAAAATCAGAAATTTTTCTAAAAGTTGCCTTATTTTGACCATCACAATTTGGCCACTATAAACTAGCTCTTAATTTTTCAGAATTGAAAATAAAGGGGGAAAAAATCGCAATGAACTTTTTGTAAGAAGAAATAGTTCTGATTACAAGGAGTTTAGCAATTCTTTACATCTTCTTTATACATGCAATAACGTATCACCTTTATTTTTAGTCAATGTGAATAGCAAATATTACATCTCACAGAAACTAGTTTATGACTTTCATCTAATGATGTAAATAATATCAACAATTTTGTTTACTCATTAAAATTTTAAGATTTCAAGTGAGTTCTAGAGGACGCTCCAGAGATTCCATAAAGCTACGAGCGAAACGTTTAGTGCTTTTTAAGTGCTGATGGTATTCGACTGCCTTCAAAGACAACGCAATTCAGCATAAACAAATCATTGTTCGGGTGCACAGTTTAACTCTTATTCAGTTAACAAACAAACAAGGACAGTGTTAATATAATTCTTCATTCATCGTTACGTTAAATAATGTCAATCCAAAATGGAACATTATACAAAGAGAGCTTAAATGAACAATTTGTTTACATTCGGGACATTCAAAATGTAGTTGCTTTTTACTTTCTCGAATACGAAGTACACAAAGAGAGGGTATTGGAGTCGTTGGAAAATGTGACCTCGAGATTTTGTGGAATCTCCACGTTTCAGACCTCCCTCAGTCCGAAAACAGAATTTGCGGAATTACATCTGCCTCTCTGCGAATACGAAAAAAGGAATGATCTAGTCAATTGAAATTTGGTATATGGTCCTTAACTCAAAATTCTGCATCTTTATCAAATATTAGACGAAATGAGTCCAAAGGAAT
>BGPR01022703.1:0-19994 GCA_013235015.1 Araneus ventricosus | reverse complement strand
TTTTTTGGGAAACTCCGAAAAACAAAAAGGAGACTCGCATTGTTCAAAGCAGGCATAAATTAAAGACATTTCAACTACAAAAAAAGCGTTGCGTATGTGACCACAAAAAGCTGTGGCTGTAAGACGTCAATGGGCATAACAATTACGACATTTTTGACGTGGTATCCTAGTGAAACGTTATTTCACGTGGAATGTTGAAAATGTCCGAATGAATGCTTTTCTGCATGCGAAAAATAATTTTATTATTTTATTTCTATAAATAAATGTTTCGTTATTTTTCTGAAAACGGCACTGAGACGTAATGCTACGCTTAAAGATTTGTATAACTTACCGGCAATGTTTGAAACGCCGGCATTCTGGATAATGCCTGGCCATTTATAGGCAATGTATAAAATATGAGAATTATTTGAATATGTTATATAGGTTCTCTAGGCAATGTTTGTACGTACCTAAAAAGTTTTAGGCAAAAAATAATAATATATGAGAATTATTTGAATTCTCTAGACAATGTATGTACGTACCTAAAAAGTTTTAGGCAAAGTATAAAATATAAGAATTATTTGAATATGTTATATAGGTTTTCTAGTCATTGTATGTACGTACCTAGAAAGTTTTAGACAAAGTATTAAATATAAGAATTATTTGAATATGTTATATAGGTTCTCTGGGCATTGTTTGTACGTACCTAGGAAGTTTTAAGGGGGAAAAATAAAATACGAGAATTATTTGAATATGTTATACTGGTTCTCTAGGCGTTGTATGTACGTACTAAAACATATTAAGCAAAAAACAATAATAAAATATCAGAAGTATTTGAATATGTTATATAGGTTCTCAAAGCATTGTATGTACGTACCTAGAAAGTTTTAGACAAAAAAATAATAAAATTTGAGAATTATTTGAATATGTTATATAGGTTCCCTGGGCATTGTTTGTACGTACGTAGAAAGTTTCAGGAAAAAAAATAATAAAATATGAGTATTATTTTAATATATTAAATAGGTTCTCTAGGCATTGTATGTACGTACATAGAAAATTTTAAGTAAAAAATAATAATAAAATATCAGAGGTATTTGAATATGTTATATAGGTTCTCAAAGCATTGTATGTACGTGCCTAGAAAGTTTTAGGCAAAAGAAATAAAATATGAGTATTATTTTAATATATTAAATAGGTTCTCTAGGCATTGTATGTACGTACCTAGAAGGTTTCAGGTAAAAAAAAATAAAATATGAGAATTATTTGAGTATGTTTTGCAGGTTCTCTAGGCATTGTATGTACGTACCTAAAAAGTTTTAGGCAAAAAAATAAGTAAAGTACCAGAATTATTTGAATATATTATATAGCTTACCTAGGCAGAATTGTATGTATGTACCTAGGCATTCTATAAAATGGTGAATGCTATTTAGGCGAAGTATGAAAAGAAGGTCATATTATAAGGCTTTTATTTAAAAGACGTACATTCTACAGAAATGAAAATATTATTTGGAAAAAAATAATAAAAGAGTGTCATTAAACATTATTTATGCAAAATACGTAAAGGAAAATGAAGGTTATACAAAACAAAGCTTACGCCTTTCTTATTCAAGAAAACAAAATAAAATATAAACTTACTTGTTGCCTCAAGAAAGGAAATAATTTGATGTTGAATTGCACTTAATTTTATTTCTTATAAAGTCGAATAGCCGCTGTACTTCTTACTTTCCCGGTTTGTCAAATGGCATTCTATAGAATAACTAGAAAAAATGTCAAATATTGATCGTTTCATACTTTGCCGAAAAATGCATAGTATTCTATAGAATGCCAGATTTCAAACTTTGCCGGAGACATATATAGTAATATTTCGACTTAGGCGAACTAGAACTTATGCAGTTCCTTATTTTCCCTTACCGTTTCGAATATTTCCCATTTTAAGATAGCATTTAGAAATAAAAACAAATAATAGAAAAAAGAAGAAAGTTTCTTCATTGTTCTTTCAAACCAGCGGGAGTGGCCTCTCCTAAACTTTCTCGTATACTTTTCAAACATTTGTCATTTCCCTTCCCCCTGCGTTGATAAAAAGTTCGAACCAACTGTAACCCAGAATGCACAATGACTATCAGAAGGTTTTTCATTGTTGATTATAGTGATAGTAAAATATTGAGGTGAAGAATCATATTTAAAAAGATACGTATGTATTAAAACTTCGCAATATTTATTTTTTTTATCAAACTCTAGCTTTCGGAGAAGAAAACAGGACAATAGCTTGCTCGCTAAATAGCTTGTGCATGCGCAGAGATTGTTTCCAATACGCAAGTAAAACGAGACGCCCTAAATGTTTGCTTCCTTACAAAATCTCGCCACCAGAATTGGTTTTTGGCAAACTGTCAAGTTTTCGGAGTATCCTTTCTTTGCACAGCCATTTACGCATGCGCATGGAGTTGAACAAGTATAGTATTATACAGACCAACAGACAGTCAGCCCGATGACGGATTTTGTCCAAAATTTTATACAGACCTACATTCATGACCATAAAAGAGTGTACCAAATTTTATCCATCTACCTATTCAAGTTTTTGAGTTATAGTGTTCGCATGACTTCGGACATACAGACAGACAGACTTCCCTTTGACGGATTTTGTCCAAAATTTGATAAAACCTACAAATTATGTTTAAAGACCACATACCAAATTTCATCCCTGTATCTCTTATAGTTTTCGAGTTATCGTGTTCACAGACACATACACAGACATAATTCCAAAATTGTGTTTTTCGGACTCGTGGAGATCTAAAACGTGGAGATCCGTCACGATCTCGAGTTCGAATTTTTTGACGATTACAATACCTTCTCTTTGTATACTTCGTATACGAGAAAGTAAAAAGAGAGATCCGTCAAAATCTCGAGTTCGAATTTTTTGACGATTACAATACTTTCTCTTTGCATACTTCGTATACGAGAAAGTAAAAATGAGCAGGAAGCAACGCCAAAAACTGATCAACTTGCTCATATAATCGAAGAAGTTGTCAGTTTTGTCAGGTAATAATTACAAATGCAGTAATGCTTCGACTTAAGGGGAATTAGAACCCTAACCCTGTTACTTCGATGTATCTTTTCTCAAAATCTGTTATAGATTCATGTTTGAAATTTTTTACACAAGTAAAGTACACTTTTCTCATTATACTAAAATTATTTTAAAAAATTTATTTTTTACAAATTTTTTTGTGTCAAAACAAAAAATATTAAATTGGCCACTTTTATGTAGCTTTTCTCAAAATCTTTTATAGATACATATTTGAATTTTTTTATAGAAGTAAAGTACACCTTTCTCATTATACTGAAATGAGCTTTCGGTTAATTTTTAATTTTTTATAAATTTACAAAATATTTAATTAGACATAGTGAAATTTTATCCTATTTTGACACAAAAAAAATTGTAAAAAATAAAGTTTTGAGTTTTAAAAAAAATCTCATTTCATTATAATGGGAAAAGAGGATTTCATTTGTAAAAAAAGTTTTAAACATGTATCTATGACAGATTTTGAGAAAAGGTACATCGAAATGGCCAATTTCACATTTTTTATTTTGACACAAAAAAATTTGAAAAAAATAAATTTTTGAATTTTTTTAAATATCATTTCAGTATAATGAGAAAGATGTACTTTACTTGTGTAAAAAATTTCAAACATGAATCTATAACAGATTTTGAGAAAAAGTACATCGAAGTAACAGGGTTAGGGTTAACGGACTTGGGGTTCCAACTCCCCTAAAACGAACTAGAACTTATGCATTTCCTTATTTTCCCTTAGCGTTTCGAATATTTTCCATTTTAGAATAGAATTTAATAATACGAACAAATAACAGAAATAAAAAGAAACTTTGCTCATCGTTTTTCAAAAATGAACAGAAGCAACGATCAAGTTGCTCATATAATCGAAGTTGTCAATTTCGTCAGGAAATGAAACTGATAGTAATGGTAGTTACAAAATAAGTTTTCTTTTATACGGTCCGGATATTTATAAGAATTGAAGTTACGATACTGATCCAATCCAAGCAACTCTCCCTCACTTCGAACGTTACGAATTGTTCCTAGCCGCGATAATTTGAAATTTTAATAAAATTTACACTTCATTAATTTTAAACAAGATTTTGACTATCCTGTGTGCTTTTAGTAATATTTCCCCACAAAAACTAAATAAATAATAAAGAATTAGATTTTTAAATAAACTTTTAGTTTAAAGAATACTCCATCACAAGATACTAATTTGAAAGCAGATGCATTTTTCACCTTTAAGTTTAATAATTTTTCTAATATTAATTTATAAATATAACTTGTGTAACGATTGCTTTCCGTTGAACAGAGAGAGTCAAATACACTTACTTACAAACTTACTCAACCTTCAAATGTAAATCAGGCATACACCCCTAAACTGCTTTCATTCAAAACTCTAAAAATACAGGGTCGCAAACACAACTTAAAAATATGAACTTAACTTTCCCACATGATAATATTGATAACATGATAACAGCATGAATTTAGCACGATAATATTTATAAGCTACGATCAATCTATCAATTGAATGATGCGACATGCATGATGGAATATTCGTTGAAAACGCTCTACAGGGCAGACTGTTGAGCCTTGAGCTACTGAATTTGACACGTAGGGAACTACTGAAATTGACGTTGGGACCGGTAGTAGAATCTTGGGTTGTAAGAACTCACTAAGAAAGGTTTTTCAAAATTTTATTTAGATTTTTAACTAAAAATTACTTCAAATGTTAACGTTTTCCTTCAATAACTCTAGAGTATATTATTGTAAAAAATATCCCAGATAGCAATTTTAGTCTGCAGCAATCTTGCTCTGCAAATCTGCAAACTTGCAGCAAGTTTGACACGGTAAGAGTGCAAGCTTGAAACAAGTTAACGCAAACGAGTTTGTCACCACTCGTCAGACGTGTCACAAATCTGTCGCGTGCTAAGATATGCTAATAATTAAAAGACGTGACATGCGCAGTGCACATTACACGTGTGATAAAAAGGCGGGGAACATGCAGTTCCTGTTATTACCCAAATAGCAATTTTAGTTTGCACCGAAGTTTCAGCAATCTTGCAACAAGTTTGACACGGCAAGAGTGCAAGCTTGAAACGAGCTAACGCAAACGAGTTAGTCACCACGCGTCAAGCTTGCCGAGTCAAACTCATTGCAAGCTATAGCAAAAACAGAGTACGAAGACAACCTCGGATTCGAACCCCCGACATTCCGCTGTCTAAACCTGTCGTCTTAACAACTCAGCCAGATAGACTGTGATAAGAGAAGATAGATTGCGGTAATACATCGTGCATATACGTTTTATTTTAAACTGTTTTCTTGATTTCATTAATTTTTTAAATTTTGAGTTGGGAATATGATTTGAAGTCAAAAATCGATTTTCGCTAATAACTACGCTTTGCTAGTAGAAAAAAATTATGAAATTAGGTTTCAAAAGTAATTAGTTTTAAAATGGGACAAAATGTAAGTTTTTATTTTTCAACAAACATCGACTATTTTTTAGGTTTAATTTTGTTTATGAACGTTAAAATGTCAACATTAAGAAAAAGGCGATATATAGTTTCTTTAAAGTGCGAGTTCTATATTTAGTAAAAAGATGGATATTTTTTTAATTTTCTTATAAAAAGACCTAGTTAGTTTTATACAAATTATCATCGATTTATTGTTTTAATAAGAAGAAGGACGGTCTAGGAGATGCTATTAAAAATCGGATGTTTTTTAAAACATAGACAAAGATAAAAACCAGATATATACAACTATATCCAGGTCGTGGTGTGAAAGTATGATGTATGAACTTTGTAGCAAAGTTGTTTTGCAATTGTGGTGTGAAGTTTGCCATAAAACTTCACAGCAAACTTGTTTTGCAAGTGGGTTGGTGGATTATGCTTTGTTACTTTGCAGGAAGTTTGCTGCAAAGTTGCCGTTTCAAGTCATGACAAGCTAATATCAAGAAAAATCACACTTGCTGCAAGTGTTATCTGGGATTTATTCACCACTTTAAAATTCTGTAAATTATCTTTTCAGTCATATCAATCTTTTTTCTGTGTAAATTTTCTCTAATTTTTATAATTTTTCAAAATATTTTTAAATAAATTTCACAACTGAAAAATTTCCTTGTTTTAGTTACTGCTTCTATATACACGAGGGTTGCATCGATATTAAATAATTTTTTGCGTTCTCCTTATCGTTGCTGTACAGGAGAGTAAATTTAGAGAGATAAGTCTAAAGCATTATCGTATTGCGATATTTCGGACTAGAGGTTCGAATTTCTCCAGGTTTTTTAAGCATCAATGCCTTAGAAATATTACGCTTATTGTGATTAAATAAATTTTAATGGCTTACAAAATAACATACTACTTCATAAAGTTTTCACAACATTCTTTTCACTATTTCTCTTTATTTTTAATAGTAACTTTATACATTTCGTAACTGTTGAACACAAACCAAAATGTGAAACAACATCGGTAACTACAGATTAATGTCGCGGTTATTGTTTTCTACAATCCGGCGACACCTCTTCGCCCTGAAATTATACCTGGAACCTGCACAGCAGCGCCTTCTGGGGGAAGGTACGCGACCTTCTTCTCTTATGTACAACAGACTGGAAAAAGTGTAACCTTTTCCTACAAGTGATCGAGATAATGCAAGCAAGTAGTCATGTAGTGACTTGTGTAATACTCGAAGATACTATTCCTGTTTGAATTGACTAAATTTTAATGAAAAATTTATGGCGAGTGGTCTTTGATAAAGTTCGCCATTCGATTTCTCATTCATTTCTTCATTTTGAACATTTTTTACTTTCTAAATTATTTTTTATGTGTTTCAAATATTAATTGTTATGAACTTCTGTGGATGCAATCACTTGAGGCTGTTGCGTTAGTACGCTAAAAAATGTATTGTCATCGTTTATGCTTAAATATGCTGTTTCTTATCTATACTTTTCTTTCTTTTTTAATTTTAATTTTTGTTCAGTATTTCTATTATTCCTGTTTGAACCTTCTAAAAGCTTACTTTCATTTAGACAGGAAGAATAAAATAATCACTTACTTACAAACTTACACAAACTTTAAAGGTGAGTCTGACATGCACTTTTAAAGTTCTTTTATACCAGAATTTTTTTTTCAAAGAACATGGAATAGCAAGATCAACATCAAAATATCAATATTTTAACTTCATTGCATCAGAAATATTATGTTCATCGTTCAAATTTTAACAACTAAAAAATAACATACAAATTCATAAAGTTTTTACAAAACAGTTTTACATTCAGTTAGCTATCCTTGCTACCTGTTTCAGACCTTTACCCCCGCTCCATTTTCCCCAGAAACTTTAAAATCCTGAAGAGCAGTTCCAGATGGCATGTCTCTTCCCTATCAGAGCAGCTAACCGTATAATATAACATAAAGATCTGAGTTTTCTGCACAGCAGCTACTCTTCACAGGCACCAGTTCTTGCAGTGCTCCAGCAACAACCCCACAAGATCCAGATGGACTTACACCCAAACACCCTTTGCCTACAACATCAGCAGCAGATCATCTAATTCACAGAACTGAAATTATCTAGCAGCACCAACGTACCATTAAAGGGGATTTGACTCACATCGAGGGCCATGGGCCCCAAAAATTACTTTCTTCATTTACATACAGTTTTCTGTTTATTTTTAATACTAACTTTGTACATTCGGTAATTGTTGAACATAAATCTGAAATCTAAAGCAACATCGATCACTACAGATTAATACGGCTTTTGTTGCTTTTTACAATCTGACGACACCTTTTTGCCCTGAAATCATACCTAAAACCCTCACAGCAGCGCCTTCCAGCGGGAGGAATGCAACTTTCCTCTCTTATGTTCAACAGACTGGAAAAGGTGTAGCTTTTTCCTCTGTGCAAGTGATCGAGATAATGCAGACAAGTGGTCAAGTGGTGACTGGTGCAGTACTCGAAGATACTAGGCATGTCTGAACCTTCTGAAAGCTTGCGTTCTACGACAGTTGGTATACATTTCACTCGGTCCAGTCTTTCATAATTGCATTGCCCACAGTAAATGTTCCTGTAGATTCTTTCGCCAATGTATAATGGGTCCAGAAACGAACTACATAGTTCTTTAACTGCATCGTCCCGCCAAGAATAGGAACACCTGGAGATCTCTAGACTCCTATCACACGATCTGAGTTCCAGATGGTCTGCAAAACTGGTATCATGGTAGTGAGACTCGTAATGGCATAGACATTTCCCGTGATTGTCAACTTTGCTCCACAAATGGCCTCTTCTGTAAACGTAACGGCGACCTTCTAAATATTCATGTTCAGAGCAGCATCTATAATAAATAAAATTAGAATATACTATTTAGATTATGTTACCTATATGCTATTAATTAGAGGAAGTTTTCTCCCATCGACCTTCTTGTATACATGGTGTCCACTATTATATTGGACCTATAGCTAATTCCTAAACCATTAGGGTTAGACATATAGTTCCAATTGGAAAAATGCTTTAAATAAAGGGGAGAATTATATTTTATGTTTTTTGAGTAACTGAATATATTTCTGTAAAAGTTACAAATTCTAACTTTTTATGCGGTTTCCCGGTCCTATCAGTCGTATTTAGTAAAATATTTTTGGCACTCTAACATTTTAACCCTTTGAACCGCAAAAATATTTCAGCTGAAATGCTTTAAAAACGGCCTCTCTGTAGCTAAATGGTGAACGCAAATGTTTCGGAGCAGGTTTTTGGGTAATAAACAGAGAGCAACTTTCTACGCCGGAGCCCGTTTAAGAGTATAATCGAAGAACGACTTTTGGCGACAGAGCCGGTTTTAGAATAGTCATCAGAGAGCGACTTTCTACGTTCCAGCCGATTGAAGGGTTAAATAAAAAAAGCCCCACTCTTCTGCGGCTAAAACTTATATACTACTTATATTACTACTTATGGAGCTTTGAATTTCATGATTTTTAACCAATCAGCGACTTCGTCGAGCAAATGATGCGCATTGATTGGTGGATCGTCTTCAAGACGGCTATTGAAATGGTGTAAAATGGTCTAAGTCATCGATATTCAAGGCTTCATAACTCGGTCAGTTTTAGTCGCAGAAGAGTGGGACTTTTTTTGTTTAAAATGTTAGAGTGTCAAAAATATTTTACTAAACATTATTGATAGGACCTGGGGACTGTATAAAAAGTTAGATTTCGTAACTTTTTCAGGAATATAGTTATTCACTCAAAAAGCATATACTATAATTTTTCTCTTCATTTATAGCATTTTTCCGATTGGAACTACATGCCTATCTCTAACGGTTTAAATATTAACTATTGGACCACGATAAGTATGGACACAGTGTATGCACACAAAATGGCGGATATTCTGTTAACCCTTAAAGGTCCAATGTTCCTTTTAAGCAACATACCCAATTTTATCTTCTAAAATCTTGAAAATAAGACTGAAGCTCTAACGCATGTTTTTGCCAATAGGATACATATTGAAAATTTTATTAAATCAATTTACAACGATATCAAGCTCATCCACATTCCCTCTATTTTCCCAATTTCAAATCTGCGGTCCTATTCCCAAACATGAAAAAGTGGCGGCGTGGTGATATATCAAAAACACAGTTATAATCCGGATCATACGAGAGCTCACCTGAGTTCTACGTTCCACGTAGTCAGTTTTTCTCCATCCCCATTACAGATTGCACAGTAGAGATTTGCGTAGGTCATCCCAGAGGTGGTGCTGGTCACAGGAGGCAGGTGTCCGATGCTTTCGCTGCAGAAATTGGAGGACCCCGACCAGCTGCTCGGACATCCTGAAATGACGAGAAATCTGCCTCTCGTCGACAAGGAAATGCACATCCGAGACGTCGATGTCGCACTCCCGTCTGAAATGAAAATGGCATTCATCAGTAATTTTATCTTTGATTTTGGAAATAAATAAAAACATTAGAAAGGCGCAGTGCGGGTCCGTTCCGTAGATTTTTCTTTACAACGTCGGGATAAAATCATAAAACAAGTATTTCGCATTAATATGTAATTTAATTATCTATCTCTTTAATACAATATTTACAATATTACAGAGAGAATTACAGTATAATGGTTGCAGAATAGATAAAACTTCTGTAATCATAATACTACTCTGTGTAAATATTGTATTAAAGAGATTAATAATTAAATTACATATTAATACGAAATACTTGTTTTATGATTTTATCCCGACATTTTCACGAAAAATCTACGGCGCAGACCCGAACTGCGCCTTTCTTTGGTTTTATTTAGAGTAGCTTTTGATAGCGCCATTTAGTGACAGTATGTAGAACTACATTTCGCGAATTCGCAGTAAAACAGTATTTACTACAAATGCTAATATTTCACGTAAGATTCAAATTTTTTAATTCAAATTTTAATACAGTGCTTATTTTACGTATTGCCAAGTATTCTGCAAGATTCGTAGAATTCGAAAGAAAAATCTGCATGTTATAATCAAAAAAGATACGGAGTTTGAAATTTCCAATTTAATACCGATTTTTACTTATATTCTGATAAATATTTTTATTGTCTCACTTTGGGTCCTAGTAATACTCCTCAAGCCCTTTAAAATGACAGCAGAATCAACAACCTAGCTAAATGCGTTTCCACGCTACACTTATTTATGACCTTACATAAAGCTAATTCATAACAATCATGCGCATGCACCTACATTGGTACGATGACGTCACAGGCAAAACAAATACGATGCGACAAACTCTTACAGATGATATATATATATATATCCGTCGTGGAGTCATTTTTTTCGCATGATTAGTCTCGTAGTTATTAGCGATTCAAATCTGGCGGTATTTTGTCACACAAGAAAGTTCGACCAACTATCACTGTAACGAGTGGAAAGACGTTTACAAGTTAAAACACCCACCACAAATGGAAAAGCTGTGACTTGTTTTATGCTTGTAAAGATTTTTTATGCTTGTAAGAATTTTGTAATCGATCTTAGGTTTGTAAAAGATTTTACGTTCATAACTGTATTTCAGCAGAGTTTTCAGTCAAAACGAATAAAAATATCCAAATGAACTATTCAATTTTTCTTCAGTAATAAAAAAATCTGCAAAGAGAGAGAGAGAAAAATTCAAAAGAATTACTCAATTTTGCTTCATTAATAAAAAAATCTGAAAAAAAAATCAAAAGAATTACTCAATTTTGCTTTATTAATAAAAAAAATCTACAAAAAAAAATTTAAGGAATTACTCAATTTTTCTTCAGTAATAAAAAAATCTGCAAAAAAAATTCAAAAGAATTACTCAATTTTTCTTCAGTAATAAAAACCGTCAAAAAAGTAGCCTTACACAATGGCATAGCGCCACCTATCAGCGAAATTTTGACTTTCAATTTTCTTTCTTTTTTTCCAGTTTTTGCAGAGCGCGTCACTTGTACTACAATCCAATTAAATTTTGTTTCGTTTTGAGATATAGAACAAGCTCTAGGACCTACTCAATAGGTGAACTTAAATTATGGACACCCTGTATTCTGAGTTTCGAAATTTTGTATTGTTGCGTAATTTCCAATGACAATACATATAATTGATTATCAACGAATCGGTATATTTGAATTTTGATACCATATGCGAGGCGCCACCTAGTTGTTAATTGGAGAAGAAATTGACTTCAAGATTCCATACTATTTTAAATAATGAATTTTTCGTTGAGGCTAAAATTAGAAAATGATGAAAATAAAAGAAGTTTTAAAACTCGCTTTTATTAGTTTATAAAAAAGTAGAAAATATTTTATTATCAAAAATATGGACTTCAGAACAAAATCGTATAACAGTGAGGCGCTGACATCAATACTTTAAAGGAATTAAGCAACAATGAACAATCGAAAGGAAAAATTACTAAGCATTCATTAAAAATTAAAATATATTGTAAATGTGGTTAAAATTTCAATTTGCTTGGAATATTTTTATAAGCACCTCAAGCTTTTATGTTTATTTTTTGACGTCCATATTTTTGATTTTAAAAAAATGCTACTTTTTAATACACTAATAAAATAGAGTTTTTAAAAGCTTTTTATTTTTGTTATTAGAGCAATAAACTAAATCCTTACCTTTATTTCTATGCTGAGAGTCGAAGCAGCAGTCCTTGTAGACAGAGCAACTCGAGCTACAAGAGCACGGAAGCAATTTCTCTGCAGTTGCATTCGTCTGATTAGCACTATTTTCACATTTTTGCGAGCAGGATCCAGGTTCTAACGGTAGCGGTTGCTCTGCTAGCGTTGAACTATAGAGACACATCAGCCCTAGTGATAGGAGATTCACGAGATGCATTTTAAATCTTGATGATTGTTATATATTCAGATGAAGGTAGACGATTTTGAGTCGATGATTGTTACATTCAGACGAAGGCAGACGATTTTAAATCTTGATGATTGTTACATCCAGAGGAAGGCAGCCGATTTTGAGTCGATGATTGTTACCTTCAGACGATGGCAAACGATTTTAGATCTTGATGATTATTACATTCAGACGAATGCAGACGATTTTGGATCTTGACGTTTGTTACATTCAGACGATGGCAGACGATTTTATATCTTGATTGTTGTTACATTCAGATGAAGCAGAAGAATTTTCTAAGAACTTTATTCCTGTGGGAAAATATGCTTAGTTAAATGCAGTTCTTTAAATGCAGATTCTTGTGAAAATTGTGTTCTTTAATAGTCCTCTATACTGTAGAAATTTCGCAAATTTTAACTGCAATTTTCCATTTCTTTAGAATGTATCTAAGTTTATTATTTTCATACTGCCTAAATTTCTTCTTTTTTTTAACATTTTTATATGTTATATGATTTAAAGCTTTGAAGAATAGAATGGTTATAATACCAGAAGGTTATTTGATATGCCTAAAACCGTAAATTTATTATCGTAAAAATATTATATTCACTCAAATTATGTTGAAATTTTAAACTTTGGACTTAAAAAATGACCATCTTTCTCCACAGTCAGTCGTTACTAATGCAAATATACAGGGTGTCTCAAAACGTATGTTACAAACTTAAAAGCTAGGCCAGGCATAGAGAGCAAGTCATTTTTGTAATACAACATGAAATTGCAAACACAAAGGGCGACAGCTGCAGAGGGTATATTGCCAGTGAATTCAGAAAAGAAAAAGATACATCTGATAAAATGTTCAACACAGGTTAAGGGGAATGCAAACTCATAACAGCACAACACAGTTGCAAGAATAGTATCATTTTAAGCCTAAGGCAGCATGACATAACACCACAGCATACCCCCGAACTCGGAGCTAGTCATTTTCATAGATAAATTGATTATAACAGTATTTATAATTTTAAAAGGATTTCAATACATAATATATAAATACGTTTAATAAGCAGTTTACTGCACTTTGAATACAAAATGCGTACAGTAAAATTTCAAAATAAACTGTACAATTCGCATCGAACGTGTCAAATTTTTTCTAAAATTGTCATGAATTTTTTATTGCTCTATTAAAACACTGTAGAGTACTAATGTGCTCGACTGCATTAAGAGTTTTAAGAAAATTGTTCACTTAGATAACTTGAGGTCACAAGGTACAGATGTGTTTAACTAAAGAAAACAATTCAGAAATGAAAACAACATTTTACAATTATCAGTTTTGACTTAGAATTTACCAAAATAAATTCGAGTTGTTTATGATATTTTTACATTATGCTAATAGGAATTTCAAGGAACCAGAGAAAAATTCTAATTACCAACAAATTAAAAACGTTCGAATTCGTCAAATTCCATTTAACAATAATATTGTAACATAAAACATAATGACTGTACTCACCATTTTATTATATTCCACGTCTACCACTTGATCTTACACCCCTACTATAAAGCAAAAGTGAAAGAATTTAGCAGTAGTTTCTTCTTGGAGCACGTACTTTCCCATGGCGGGAAATTGCATATGAGCCGGAGGGGTTTTTTGGCACGTCATTGTGAAAGGAGGAAGTGGTCACTTAAGTAAAAGAAGAATACTTCCTTAACGACTGATATTGATCTGAGAGATATTGAAGATTTAAAAAAACTGTTGCCTCCTCTTGAAATTCTATCAAAATATTTACATTTGATAAGATATAAAATAAATATTTATAGAAATGAATGGCTAACTACTTAAGGTTCATTGTCGTAAACTCTTAAGCGAAAACTCCATCACTGCTAAATAAATAAAAGTCATTTTTTGCTGTACTAATGTTAGAATGATATCTGAAGCAGAAACGTTTTTAAAAGTAAACAAATTTTACAAAAATCGCATTAAAAGAAAATAAATAAACTGCCTTCAGGATGTCAAGAGATGTCCGGACTTATTATAACGTAACGAACATATCACAACATTTTAAACATGAAAAGTTATAAAGAAATACAAAAATACTTAGCTGAGTTTTTTTAATATTAAGGTGCCGAATAGAATGACTTCCTTCTTTTCGCTCTTCTTTTCCAGAATGCAACAGGAAATCAGGGCGGATATATGCATTTGTAGATAAAAATAACTTCATAAAAAAATCTTAAAAATACCTAGTCTAAACCGGTATGTCAGACTAACTGTATTTCATTCATATCAGTTTAACTTTAGACATCTCAATCTTTTAATCGTAAAGTTCTGTTTGTTATGGTTTTTTAAGCTACGCACTGTGCGCAAGTGTCTGCCATCCTATGACAGGTGATCTACTAGATGACATGACACTAATACAATTCATCAGAGACAGATTCTGATTACTTGACACAACATTAGACATCTCAATCTTTAATCGTAAAGTTCTGTTTTTTATGCTTTTTTAAGCTATGCACTGTGCGCAAGTGTGTGCCATCCCATGACAAGTGATCTACTAGATGACATGACACTAATGCAATTCATCAGAGGACAGATTCTGATTAACTGACACAACATTAGACATCTCAATCTTTAATCATAAAGTTCTGTTTGTTATGCTTTTTTAAACTATGCACTGTGCTCAAGTGTCTGCCATCCCATGAAAGGTGATCTACTAGATGACATGACACTAATACAATTCATCAGAGGACAGATTCTGATTAACTGACGCAACATTAGACATCTCAATCTTTAATGGTAAAGTTCTGTTTGCTTTTTTAAGCTATGCACTGCGCGCAAGTGTCTGCCATCTAATACCTAACGCCATTCTATGACATTGTTTACATTTTGCGCAAACTGTTTAAATAGGAAAAATAGGTCAGTAATTAGAGGTTGGCTAAAGAAAAGGACTATTGTGTTATAAAACTATTACGTTTTCCAGATTCCACAAACAATCTTGTGTACTGTTCAGCAACGGATTCCGAGACTACCACTTTTGGACGATCTTACACCGGAAAGGGGTGTCCGTCAACAAGTCACATGAGAGCATTTCCGTACCAATGCTTGGCAATTATGCCACTCCTACTCCTACCCCGTCTTTCTTCACAAAATTCCTTTCATCATTGTCATATAATACTAAACGGACGTAACCACCGACATCTGAATCATGAAGGGCGATGAATTTGCGCGACATCATGTAAACAGAGCCCACGGAAGAGGGAGCGGTCTAAAATACCGCGAAAATTAACAAACGAGGAGCTCATTGGAAAGCGTGTGAGGAAGGGGGATAATGAAACTAACCGAATATTTCTCTTCGATAGAGCGTAGTGACAGCGCCGACTCGTCCATAAGAGCGGTAGAGCTGCAGTCCCCTCCTGCAATTATTTTTAAAGATTGTATTTTTGTTTTTATTCTAATTGGCTTACTTTTTCAATTTGAGAATTCAGTGTTCAGCTGAAATGGCAAAAAAGTAATAAGAAATGTAAAAGAAAGACAGAAAATCAATCAAGAATAGGAGAGAGACAGATCAGAGCTGCAAAAAAGTTTTGCCCCTCCTCAGAATCCAAAATTAACGCAATGATCAACGCGAAGCAGGAAAAAAGCAACCCCTTCTCTGCTTAAAATTGCATTCATTTGAGCTGCATTTTTCTCAGCTCCCGATTGGCGCGACTTCCTCATTTTGCTTTTATTTTTCGATTTTTCTCAGTAGTTAAGTAGTTTTTTTTAAATCCAATTCTGGAGAAGTTGTAAT
Organism: Araneus ventricosus; assembly: GCA_013235015.1. Taxonomy (NCBI): domain Eukaryota; kingdom Metazoa; phylum Arthropoda; class Arachnida; order Araneae; family Araneidae; genus Araneus; species Araneus ventricosus. The sequence continues at coordinate 3,879 of BGPR01022703.1, read as the reverse complement.
TTTTTGCTTCTTTATGTTTCTAAGGTGCTGATTACGAATATGAGGTTTGCCACCAATCATTTTTGTTGAAATTTTAGTTATAGACAAAAAACACTAAAAATATTTCCTAATTTGTTTGTTTATAATTCAAAAACTATAATTTTTAGTATATCATCATTACATTCCAAACAGCACGAAATTAACTACAACTTATGTCTATATAACTTTTGCAGCACCGCTTGTTTCTGAGCTGACGAGCCGCCACTACGTAGTGTTCTGAAGGTCAAGTGTGCATAACTAATTTCTAACCAACCCATCCCTCAGTCTAAAGTTTGCCAAGTTGCCTGTATGACGTCCCTACGGACTGAATGTTAAAATAAAAGTTAACTTTGTTTGCACCTCATCATAATATCATTATTGTTATATAATTTACCTAAGAGCTACTAATCAGCTAAAAGTTATTTAGATGTTAATTTGAATATTTGTTTAATGAAATTCAAATTTGATATTCTTGTTGGCAAAATACTGGCTAACATGATAACTAAATAAACAGAGCTAATCTTTTTCAAACGACGAGTTTTTTTAATTGGGAATATGCAAAAATTGTTCTAGGTCAAAAACACAAACTAATACGGAAGAAAACAATCGTTTTTGAAAATGATCTGAAACTGAAGTAGATAAGTTATTATAAAATTATACTGATTTATTATATGCCATTTAATTCTGTGGCTCTTGTTCCATTTTCGTTTTATCCGCTTTTATGTAAAACTTATTTCAGTTTGGATTGTGAGTAGATCAAGTTTAAAATGGAAGATTTTGTAGAATAAACGGAAAAATACTTCCTTCTTCAGTAATTCGAAATTCCAAGGTTTCCCGATTATGAAGTTCATGATTCGGGATACAAGGCTTAAATTCAGATTCCATTGGAAGTCCAAAGTGTATGTAGACATGGAACCCGCAAATTCCAATGACGCATGAAATTTGCTTCTGTAGTGGTGTAGAACTTCAAGTGTGCAACATAAAATAGAAGAAGTGACCACAATTTGAATGAAGAAACAAAGCATTTAATGCATGATAATGTGCCATTCATGGAAGTATCTAAGGGCTAGGTCTTAATAAGAGCTCTGTTGTTGCGACAGAGCACTAAATTAAAGACAATTCTTATTTTTCTGCAACGCGTTGGTTATGCTTAAGTTTATGAAACGAATCTAGATTTAAAATTGCGTGTGTATAGAATTTTACCGATGGCCTCTGAATTCTAGGGGTTTGAAGGTCAATCAGAAATTAATATCTCCTTTTTCTCAAGCAGTGGAAAGTAAATTCTTAGTTACCCCTTTGAAGGTCCATTTTTTCTAGTAATGGTATAATAAAATAACTTTGGGGTTGAGGTTAATTAAAGAACACAAATTCATTTAGCTTATTGGATGCCATTTTTTGTTAATTACTTTTATTAATTAATAATTAATTAAAAAGTCAAGACACTTTGTTACGGTTGGAGATAAGAAATTGGACCGTCTAGGATTTCCTTTCATCGAAACATTTGTTGAGAACTTTAAAATAGCCTACCTTGTACGTTTTGATGAATTAGGTGGGAAGTATACTTCCCTCCGCCTTTGAAAGGGTTAAAGAGTCCGCGATGGCCCAGTGAACAAGTGTTGACTACAGGAAGCTAGGTTTAAAAGCAGATTCCACCTAAATTCCGTGGTGTAGATGGATCTGATGGTACTCCCATGTCAAGTGTGGCTTCAAAATTTTGAGAGGGGGAAGTGGTTGTGATTCCTTGTCACCTGATATTTAGATATCGTTTTCGTCACCTGACCGCGGTTCAGTTTTAAGAATTGCTTCATAAAATATTCTTAATGTTGCTTCAACTTAGATCAGAACTGAATTTAAATCACGTCATTCGTAGAATAACTTGATCTTTAGTCCTTTTAGATTGTCCGCGGGGTCAACAGTTCATGTGCGCCCTCTTTAGAAGTGAACATTAGGATGGAAGGAAGAAAATTGTTTTTCTCTTTTTTTAAATTTCTAATAACGCGTATAAATTGCCTTTTGATGTATATAAATAAGACAAAAATAAAATTTGATCGTGTTGGGAACATGTCTTAAGGTGCCTCAAGTAAGATAAATTTTCATAACTTTGAAATATTTTTCTCAATTTCAACATTTTTTCCTAATTCCTTATTTGCAGTATATAAGCCTAAACAAAAACTGTTGTAGTTTTTATTCCTTTTCATTAATAGAATAATTTTATTTTGGGCGAGACGGGTTAAATTCTTTGGTGAGGATATGAAACATTAACTATCAGCCAAAAATATGCGGGAAATTGACAATGTAAAAAAGGAAAATATGCTTAATTTTAATATGGAATTATTGCTGTGTTATACATTTAACGAAATAAAAATGCTTGCAAGTACTTTATGTATCCTTGTTATTGCCATCAGTAGTGACGATTGGGAGTTATAAGAGGGAAGGGCAAAAAAGTTACAGACAGCTAGCTTTCTGGGATGCGTTTGTTTTTTCATATTTTGTAGTTTTTAACAGCTAAAAGGAAATAAAATTTAATTATTTTCGAGTGAAAAGGAGGAGAGGGCGACCCCCTACTCTCCCCCACTTATTACTACTGTGTAATAAAATGTATTTTGTGTTTTACAAATGAAATATAATTAATAAAGTTAATTTCAGTGTTCTTGTATTTGGAATTTTGTTGTGTTTTCTTGCATTTGGATTTATAATTGCACGTGAAATTGTGCATTCATTTTAATATTTATTTTTATCTTGAATGTTTATAAACGCGATTTTAACAATCGATAGTATCCAGTCAAAGCAGGATGGTTTTTTAGGAATATTTTTCTCAAGAGATATTAATAAACTATCTATTAACACAACTTTGATAGTAAGGTACGTACTTATTATCTTTTTAAGTGCATTTGTAAAATTCATTCACCCTAATTTCATTAAATATTGCCTTCAAATCACAATGGGTGTCGTTTCTAAAATCCCTTGAAGATTCTATATGAATCAACCAAATAAAAGGGAAAAAATGTTTTCAATGATTTAAAATTTCTAATTTGACTTTTAATTCAGTGGCAAAATTAAAAATATTTTCGAAATTTTTCTGTTTTTTTCACTCCTAGGAATTTTCTGATACTTAGGCTAAATTAACAATTATGTATGATTAATTCCTGAAGTTGGCTCAGTTGATAAATGCAGCCTACAATCGTCAGTTTAACACAATAGATGCAAAATTTTAAGTTAAGGTTTTTGCGCTTATATTTTTTATGTCGTCGTATAAGAAATGAGCAAAATAGGCTCATAGAAAATAGAAATAGCAAAAATCTTCCCCCTATACACACACGTAGCAGCAGTTTTCATGGTCCAAATGTTGCGATTGAATATTGGGACAGGTCCAAACACACACCTACTTCCTAGGAAACAAAACTGGACCACTATGCAACGTGATGACATTATTTTCAGTTATAACTAGCAAGCGTTGAAGTTTAGTATACTTGTTTACTAATATGCATAAATATAGTATAATACTTTTGAAAATCAGCAAAATTAATAAATCTTATGACTGTTATTTATTACTGATGCAAAATCGAATAGATCATTTCAGTTTTTCTAGTTTATCTAAAACCGAGGATTCAATTTTGAAATTGAAGTCTTTTTCATTCAAAATACCGTTTTCATGCAGATTCATTTATTTTTTCTCGGTTTTTACTGAGTACATCCTAGTGAAACACATAACTTCTATGCATGCGCTGTCGTGACCCACGAGATAAAGATTCCCGTGGGTCAAGCCACTGTCCGCGCGAACTCGGGAATTTTTACGACTCCTCTGGCCTCGAGCAAACCAGAAGAAAGGCGGAACCACCCCTGGTTGTAATTTGACCACTG
>BGPR01022702.1:12461-25070 GCA_013235015.1 Araneus ventricosus | reverse complement strand
TTTTCATTACTCTATAAATTCCGTCATGTGACGTAAGTGGTGCATTATGGAGCAAAATCGTTCAAATCGTAATAACGTTAATGATGTGTAATGAGGTTTAACCCCACCTGTAAGGTAAAACCTGGCAGTTTAATTTTTTTGATAAAAGAATAATGAAAAATGGACTTTGTGGAAAGATATATTAAAATTCTGATAAACGATGAATATTTTAAAAAAAAAAAAAATTTTGAAAGTCGTATGCCGAATATTTAAACTCAAACAAGCCCTCGAACCTTATCTACCCGGTTTTAATTTACTTTTTTCCTTATTCGTTTTAGTGCATTTTGATAAAAGCACTAAAACTTTTTTTTTTTACGTCTGAAAGATTTTTCAATGTTTACTTTAATGTTTTTTTTTTTTCATTTTACTGAATTTTTATACAAACATTATTTAATGCTTTTCACATATTTTAATTTAATCCTTTTTCTGTTTTAAATTGAAGCATTTAAATAACAAAAGTTCTTTCTGCATCACAGATCAGCAGAATCAGTGGTGAACTGGGAAAATTGCCTCCTGTATCTGCTTCTGAATACTCCGACGTATTTTAAAACACAAGTAACAAAGTTTTCTTACTTCCTCTTAAAAATAATAAAAAACGTTTCAACATTGCTTTCTGGCTTTTCATAGGCTCGAAAATTTTCTTACTTTTTTGTAGCCTTCATTCCCCTTGTATTTGTAGTTTTGACGGTGTCGAAGACATTTTGGCTAGTTATTTCATTGTAATTTTTATTAAATTATCGAAAGTATTGTATTGTTCTTTTATGATTGTTATTGTCAGGTGAGTAAAGTCTATAAAGTCAAACAGTTTTGGTTTACTATAGTCTTTGAGGTTTGATATCTGTCACAACGATACAAAATTTTTATGCCTCAGCCCCCCCCCCCCCCCCCTGTCCCTCGGCCCGAACTTAGACTCGCCACTGAATAGAATACATATAACTTTGCCTAGAAGTGTATATTTTTACTATAAATATTTTAATAAAATATTAAATGTTTATTAAAAGCAATTCTTTAGAAATGGTTTGGAAAAAAAACATTCTTTCAAAACTGATAATTGAAGTAAAATATTGAGAATAACTTGAATCTCTTTGAAAGCATTAATTTTCTAATAATATAGAAGGTTTGAATATGAAAAGATTAGAATGAGAAAACCTTATAAACACGGAAAATTAAAAATTAATCCTGTTATTTGTACTCAGAATATGTCAAAACTATAGTTGTAATTATTAAAGTCTTAAATTCAAAATTTAAAAGATAACGGACAATACGTAACTTTAGAGCAATTCATCCACTAAAATTACCTGTAGGCTAATAGATATGGTTGGTTATGATATATCTGAAACATTAGCAGCACTTAAAAACCATCAAGTGAATTATCTATTCAACAGTGCTTCCTTCGCACCGTTTTGAAATTTGCATTTTTTGAAAAATGTTTGTTTGTTTCTCTGCGTGTTTTTTTAGAATTAAAACAAAACTATTTATATCTTCTCTCGAATAAAACGAGCTGATTTTGCAAAAAAAGGCAGTTTAATTTATCGCGAGCTGCTAAAAAATCATTTATGAAACGTTGTAAATCGATTTGAAATTTTGTTATTCGGGGAATACCAAATATTCTGTCATCAAAAAAAAAAACGCTTCAGACTGAGGGTCATACCAGCTGAAAATCAAGTTCTTACAAGTTCTGGTTGCAAACCACAATACAAGCATCCCTCAGCTGACAGATTTATTACATTGAATGGAAAGGAATGAATGAGAGACTACCTGATCACGTGAGTCCGATTTACCTGGCTCCACCCCAAATCTCTAGTATCATCCGACCTTCAAGCTTGATGGTAGACGGGGTTTCACCATCGTTAACGGGAACAATAAGGTGTAAGGAGGAATTCTATGCGACCGTTTTACGAACACTCTCTACGTTATTCTTTGAGAGATTTAGTCTAGTATTTCTATCTACAGAGGTGCAATTTTAAGTGAGGTTTTTTGTTGAACTAGAGACGTTTGAAGGTTTAATATAAGTAATTTAAATTTCTGCGCGTAGATTGATTATCATATTTCAAGGCAGAAAGAGAAAATTCTTATTTATTCTGAGTATTGCTTTGGTAGATACGCATTTTTCTGTCTTAGGAAATTTCTCACAGATACGTCTCACGTTATTCCCATAATAAAACCCATTAACACCTCACACCTCCTCCTCGATTCACAATTATTCTCATTGCTAGACTTCCCAAAGACTGTGAAGGTTATGTTCCCACGCATTTCCTCCGGAATTGCGAGAATTCTTAAAGATGTATGTTTGAGAAACTAGTTATTATTTTATCTCAGGAGAAAAAATGTCCTGGCATGTAACTATAATTTTTGATGTAACTTGTTTAAAAAATGTGCTTATAATTTGCAGAATAATAAATATCATTATATAAAAGCTCTTTTTTTTTAACTTAATTAAATGTAGCTTTTCATTATAGAAATAGCTATGAGTATCGAAAATCTTATGGAAAATTTAGGAGATCAGAAATGCGGAAAGACTGTAGCTATTGTTTTAAAATAAACGAATCTGATAATTGAGCCTATTTATAACCATTTGAAAATACCTCAAAGATTTTCTTTTTTTGAAAAAATATCACAAATTCACAACGAATTCTGAAAACTATCTATGAGTGAGAGATTCCGAGTTGTTGAAAGAAATACTGAAATGTCAACTTGAATAAATGCTGAATTATGTCTTTGAGAACTTCTCGGCAGTTAAGGCACCGAGGTTAAAGCACAATAGACGCAACTGATCGGTAATCACTCAAAAATATTCCCTTTAAGATAAGAATTTACGTTCAAAAAAATTGAACATAAGCAATTCACGAGCATAAAATTAACTAAAATATGGGTAGAAATCATAAAAAAAGACAAAAGAAGTAAAGAGGAATTATATTTTAAATTTCATTCATTTCCAACTAAATTTAAATTTAATCTTTATTAGGCTAGAAATTTGGGCTCAGTAATTAAGTATTAAAAAACAACCGATTTAATTAAGAATAATATTTATTGACGTAGTTTTTCTTGTGAGTGTCATGATTTAAATTTTCAAAAAATGTGATATAGTTGGATTTAGAGTCTAGTGCCAATGAAAAAGCTTCTTTGGCTTTTTTTATTATTATTAACATTAAAAAGAGTTTGACGAAGGAAGCTTTTCAGCTTTTAAATGTAGATTCATGAGTTCAACTTGATGTTAACATATTCTTTTTTCCTGTGTATAATAAATCAGATTTAAGCATTAATGAAGAAGTTTCGACTTAATCACTATCTCAAAACTGAAACTCAATTGTGATCTTACAGATCTCCATGGTCAATGCCGCAGTTTTTCTTCATATTATTTTTTATTTTACATATATTAAGTCCAAGAGTATCTGACAATCAAGAAGCATGTTCTAAAAATAATTTCAGACTGAAAATTGATTAATTTAAAATTTGCAAAGTGACAAAAAAATGTGCAAACTGTATTACATTTATTATATAATAAATTTTAGCAAAAAAAATTCTCACTTTATTAACTTTGTCTTTATCTTTATTGTGTGGGCTTCTGAAACTTTATCGCGACCACTTTTCAAATGAAAATTTTTACGATCCCGTTTTTATCCTAAAATGCTTGTTGCGGATCCAAATTCGGAAAAAAAAACATTGGGATATCAGTAGAATATGATTTGCAGGCCATTTGAAAATTTTCGTAAACCCACAATCAGGGCCGTATTAAGCTCTGTAGGGGCCCTTAGGCAATGCAAATTCTGCGACCTATTTCCCTCTAAACCAGGAGGTTTATATTAATTTAATTTAATCTTCATATGCTGTTTTTTAAGTTACGTATAACGACAAATTTATAATGGCTTTCTCCTTCATTAAGGGTGGGGAATGGACGCACTAATCTTGACTTTTTTAAGGGCCCCTTCCCAGGGCCCTGTCTAGTAGTTCCAAAATGGGACATTATTTTTAGAAAGCAAATCTAATAGCAAAAAATAATTGTTTTATTTCTACTCAATGTACATAAGCTTTGTTTAACTCACTGAGCTCCTACCTTGAAAGCCTCTGGACAACCTAAAGGGATTTTTTAAAATGAGATTTCAATAATATATATATATATATATATATATATATATATATATATATATATATATATATATATATATATATAATTTCCAATGGCCACATTATCGTTTCTACCCCCCTCTCTTTCCGATCCTCCTGAAAGGCCTATAATTATAAAAAATCTTTGGCTTGCTTCAAAATCAATGACGCTTAACTTCTTTACCCTAGTTACGTCGTCCTCCCGCCAGAGTAAGGGTTTCGAGAGGAGGTGCCGGCTCAGGCGTCGTCCTCGTCATCTGACACGGCTGAAAATATGAGGTTCCTTCCAAAATAGCTCTAAGTTGCTGCTAAACGGGATGTTAATGTAAGAAATTAAATTTTAGTTACGCCACTGAAAAACAGTGCCGTTTAAATACTCATCCCTATTTTGAAAATGTTTTGTTGGTGAACTCCATGAAGACTAGGCTATGTATAAAAAGAGATATAAACCAAATTAAACACAACCAGTATTCATTATTAACAAGTTGTTCACGAAAGGCGACTAGATATATCATAAAAAAAAAAAAAGCCATATTTTACCAGTCTGAAAAAAAATTGCAGTGTATTTCATTCCATAATAGAAAAAAACATTTATGCCGTTTAGTTAAATCATTTGTCTAATAATTTTTATGTTCATTAAATACTGTAACAGAGAACGTAACAAAAAACAACAAATATTTATAAATAAAAATCAACTATTTTAAAAAATATCATATTACTCTTTTCAGGAATTCTATAAAAAGAAATGTTGAAAAATATATATATTAAATGTCAAAAACAGAAAATTAATACAAAGGAAGTATTTGTCGTATACGAAAAAATTTAGAAAACCTATTTAATAAAATACAGATTGATCTGAATTTAATTTTAAAAAACTGAAAATACAGGAACAAAAAAGCGTAGAAATCTAATTTAAAGCAACACTGTTTTTTTTTAAAACACAATATTCTCCTCTCTTACATGCAAGATGTATATTCATCAAATTATAATCAGTTGTGTAATATAAAAAATTTAAGGCTGATGGATTTGAATTTTTTTTATTTTGAAGTTTTCAAGATGTAAGAAATCTTATAAAACTACTAATCATTGTCTAAAATGCCAGAAAATATTAATGTTGTTTCTTTATTCAATACAGTAGAGTGATACAATTTCCTTACCATAACGTTTAGATTACAAATCGATTCAAGAAATCGAGAACTATTATTAATTCCATAAAGAGCTACATTAAGAGCTATAAATAAACTTATAACTTCATTCATGATTGAGAAAATGAAAATACCCTATACTAAAAAAAAAAAAAAAAAAAACCCTAATCCAATATTTGAATTTTGCAGTGCTAATAAATTAGCTATAAAATCAGTCATCCTTAGTTGAATGTCTCCCACCTATCTGTTCAGTAATAATTAGCATAATAATGATACAAATTTATTAACTTTTCAAATGTGGGATAAAAAAATATGCATCTTTTTTTCAGTGGTATAGAACTAGAAACATACATTCTAGATACAAGAAATGCGAATTTTTTTTTTATCATCCTTGAACCTTAAGATAAATATCAAGCATTGCTTTGTTTATCGAAAAAGGCAGAAGTGAGTTAAAATTATTAAATACACAAACTAAAACTCACGATTTTATTTCCGCTGAAATTTGAAAAGGGATTGACTCACCGCATATTGAAAAAAAAAAATAATTGCATTTATAGGGCCTGCAAAATGATATTAAATTGATCATTCTCAGATTAATATACCAAATAGGTTTGCCGAGGGAACCAACCAATCTCCTGTTTACGTACGATGTTAATAACTTCCGAAATAAGAGAAATCAGTACAACTAAAGTCAAACTCGCAAAGGAAACGAGATGCACAAAGGAGCAACTATTCGTTTTTCTCTTTCGATTTGTATAATTGCTGTAATTTGTTTCAAAACGAGTAATCGCTGTAAATCTCCTTTACTGCGATTGAGCTGTTTAAAGACTGAAACTGCGAACTGTGACCAGTTATTGATTACTATTAAAATAATGTGAACCCCAGCTAACAGGTTCAAGCACCCCTCCCTCCAAACTGCGTTACAACTAAAACTTTCAACAAAACGTCGAAAATTTTGCTGGCGCCATCTGTTGACAGTAGTATAAAGAACTAAACATTAAAACTATAAAGAAAGTATTGAGAAAGAAATAATATTTTTATTTAAATTTTTTTACACATTTTACTTTCTATATATTTAATAAGACTTTTGAAAATTAAAAGTGTGATTGAAATAACAGTTATTGGTATAGATATTTAAAAACAGCAATAGCAAAAAAATATTTGTTACTCAAAAAAATCGTGGATTATACATCCCTATATATAATATGTATTTATATATAATATATTTATATATGTAATACGCATTAGCAAATACATTAAACTAAATGAATAAAACATGCATTGTTTACTAAAGCTAAACATTGTGTATATTTTGTCAAATAGATGTCAATATATAGATTGCTCAATATACATTTGTTGTAAAAAGAAAATTGTGTAGCAGCAATAGGGAATAAAATTCTAAAATTCATTCGTAATAGAACAAAATTAAAAAAATATATATATGCAATGATTATAGAGGTATATTCTTTTGACAAAAGAACCTCAATAACGTTCAAACTTAAAAAATTTAATGAACTGGTGGTCAAACTTCGACTGCTGGTCGACATCTATAATCATTATTATTGCTCTGGAAAACTATTTAGAATAATTTCAAATCATCAAACATGACACGATGAGCAAATAGATGTACAGATGGTAGTATTTAATAAAATAATATAAACAGATATTCATGGTATTGAACATTTCATTTTTTTCAGTTAAAAGTTTTCTGAGGCAACCGAAGTAAAACAACAGCAAAGTTGTATAAAAATAACTGAAATAGAATTACACTTCACATGAATGCCACAATTTTTTAATGGTAAATTTCTTAAGGAAATTATTCTTTTTCATTAGTAAGGATATTGCTTTATCCATGATCAATTTAAGGACAATTATTTGCATGAATCTTATAATAAATAATACTAACTACATATGAAAACATTTGCTATAAAAATAGTCATTATAGATAAAGCATCTCCTCCCCCCCCCCCCCCAAGAATAGGAAAACAGATGTCTTCTCATTTCTAAGTGTTTTAATCATTTTTAAATACAGAGAAATAAATAATTTCAAGAAGCATAACCATATATTACAATCCTAATTGTCCAGTAATCATTTAGTTAACTACTTTAGAAGCAAACTATTTAAAGGTAATTTCAAATCATTATCAAAACATGACATGATGAACAACAGATGGTAGTATTAAATATTATTATATTTAATAAAAATAATATTAATAGATATTTATTTATTGAGAATTTTCTCAAAGTAAAAGTTAATAATAAATATTATTCAAAAGTTGTCCTAGGCAACTGCACTAAACAACATACAGCTGAATCAGAGTAAATGAAATAGAATTATACTTTTACGTGAATGTGATCTTCAATTGTAGATTTACATTCTCTCATTAGTAAGGATATTAGCTTTCACTGATTCACATGGTCATTATTTTTTTATAAATACTATATGGATATTGGCTGTGAAAAACTGTTATGTCAATTTAAAAAACTGCACTTTTATAAAATGCTAGATTGCTTAGTTTTAAGATGCAAGAAATACCTTACCTTTATATTTTTAACAAATAGATTTGAAAATCTATACCCACAATATCTTGTGTAAAAATACTCTTTATAAATTATCAATATATATTATTTGCCAAATGCATAGAAATTTAAACTGTTCACTACTTTTAAAAGCACATAATACAATCCGTAAAAGGAACACATGTTCACATTTCCAATTAAGTTAAGATTGAGTAAACAGATGAATAAATACTTAATATGTTATGCTAAAATATCCAGTTGATTAGCAGTTTACTACGGGTTTCTATGGGAAAAGATATTTGAGAAATGATTCAAGCAATGCTGATGTTTTGTAAAGGAAGAATTTTTGTAGCAAACAACATTATTGCATGTATGCATAAATAGGTATAATGTTGAAAGTAAACACAAAAAAACACAGTTAAATGGAAAAACAGCACATACATTTAGCAAAGCATGTCTAAATTTAGTTGTAAATTGTTTCATTATTGTAAAAAGATCCATTAAACAAAAAAATAATAATTTCTAATAGTTACTGAACTTTAAGACTTCAATGGCAGTTACAATAGAAAAGAAGACTGAACTTAACTGAAAAATAAAATTTAAATTTTCTTATTTGTTTTTCCTTTCTAAACTTATATTAGAAAAAATGCACTGAATCTAAATTTCATTCTGCTTTAAAATACAGGTTCATAAACTTTAAAAGATGAAATAAAATATCCTGAATTTTCATCATATACATAGAATTAAATATAGATATTTTGGATAAAAAATATAAAGAATAAAAGGATATAAATGAATAGAAACACCAGTTGTGAAATTCCAGATGAAATAATAGCTCTAATATAGAACCCTCTGATTTCTTTTAATCTTTTAAAAAAAGTTTCAATTATTACTTTAAATTCTTTCTTGGTAAGCAACTCAATATAATTTGATAGCCAGCATACATATAGAAAGATCAATTATGAAACATTTAAAGAAATGGTCTGAAAAAACAATATTAGCTGATTGAAAGAGAGTATAAGGAAAATGAGAAGAGAGATGACCAGTTATTTCCAAGAAAATCTATTACAAATGTAAGGCAATTAGAAAATGCTCACAAAATGAAATAGATCATCTTGTTGTTTGATTTAAAATAATGTTTTCTTTCTTTTCCATACCTTAACTTCAGAGTTTCAAACCAAAGCAAGCCGAACAATATAAAATAAATACACACCATCTATTTTATAGTAGAAATTAAGTTATTCAAAATGCAACAGAGCTATTTAAAAGTATTTATCAAAAACATAAAGACATTTATACACAGGGAATACTTTATGTTGTCTGCTGGTAACTAAACTTTCATCTCTTAGTATACTAGTATTATTACTAACCATCCCATACATTAACCTCAATTTCAAATAATGAAAGCAATTCGATCTTCCGGCCGTATGTTACTCAGTGTAAATAGATTCAAAACAATTTTTTTTCCAAGCAAGTGTAGCTTCTACAAAAACAGTATATGGTCGAGAAGAAGAAAATATGTAACCAACTAGTCCCTGGAGAGTTTATTAGTTGCATATTTTCAGTCAGAACAAAGATCTTCGTTCTGTTTAGTTTTGGGAAAACCATACAATTTTACTTGCAGTTATATAAAACATAAATGCAGTTATATTTGAAATACTTCAGCTGTGAAGCAATTTACTTACAATATAATATTACACACAATTTATAAATCTGCCAAACTGACCTACATAGTTATAGGTATAATAATGTACAGCTAATCTATGCTTTCTCCTAAAGTTTCTTTCATTGCAAAATAGCATATAAACATACAGTTATCAACTACTATTACAACATGGGAATTGGCTTAATTTGTAACAACGATATGGAAATCCACAACTGTAATGGCAGCCCTTATGAACCCATTATAATCATGGAAATTACACCTGCACACGCTCTTAAAAGTATATACTTTCCGCAAAATAAACATAAGTTTACATTCCAAACTCAAGACAAGAGTGTCTAAATAGCTAACATTTAAAAGTTACTACTGCAGTATGTCGTTGACTGACTATTAGTTCCCAAAAATATAATGTATATATAATTGAATAAAAAAAAAAGAACTTTGGTGTTTTTTGAACTAACAGTTATTTCGGTTCATCTCCTAATCACTTTAAATCTGAATAATACATATAAATCGGCAAAAGAAAAGAAGGATCGCCAATCAAAAATATGTTTGATCTGCCACATAATTAATTCCAAAGTAAATATACATAGCACGTTACGCTACTAGTAATTTTTTTAAAAAGTATATATACGTGTTACAAACAAAAATATACCATTGCAGAAGAATCAATTAAAAAAAAAAAACTATTTCCATGCACCTAAAAAATCAAGTACTTGAGTTACGAGAACACATAACATAGCATCGGAAGTGGTTTTGATCCTGGTATTATAGAATTACCAGCTGTGGGCCCTTCTACCATGTCAGGGAAACCAGAAGTAGCAACAGGCATAAAAAACTGTGAAGTAGCAATACGAAGGTTAAAAACTGTGAAGTAGCAATATGGATGTTAGTAAAAGACAAGAACTGTGACGTCCAAGGGCGTCTTCTGATTCAGTGCAGTGATTGATTACTATTGTGATCCCCACCAAGGCGTTCTAAACACCCCCTTCAAAAGAATTTTTGCAGGCGCCATCTGTTGACACTATTAAGAACTAAACATTAAAACTATATAGAACGCGTATATTAAAAAGAAATAATAATTTTTTATTTAAATTTTTTAGAACACTTTACTTATATTTAATAAGATCTTTTTGAAAATTAAAGGTGTGATTGAAATAACAGTTATTTGGCATAGATATTTAAAAATAGCATTAGCAAAAATATTTGTTACTCAAAAAATCGTGGATTATGCATCCCTAGTGAGTAGTTCGAGTTCTAGAGTTTTACAGATGAATACGGTTGCGTTTTCTGTTTTGTTTGCTTATATTACAACACTTGACTTTATTTGCATAGCTTTTGAACTTCCGCTTTGAAGATTCCATTGACTTAACATTACACCGGAATTACGTAGTCACCGCATTTTAATGTAAATAAACAAACCAGAAAATTCGTCCACAGATAGAAGTAGAAAACATTTCACTTACTTCAGAATATTAAGTATCGAAATATTAATGCTCGTGCGTTTATACTTTACAATTTTCAAGCATTTTTGCAGAGAAGGAGTTAAAAATCCAGTATTTTCCTCCTCTGAAGTCAAAACTAAAAGGATTTCAACAAATCGCAAACACTAGCTATAACATCAAGCAATAAAATACTATGTTTTTCCTAAAGTACTGTCATTGCTTCATGTTCTTGAGATTTTTGTCAACATATTTTATTCATATATGTTACTTCCTTATGGCCAACTCTAGATTTACTACCAAAACAGCACAAACTATGGGGTCTATTCTGGTACCCCCCGGTTGCTGTAGACGTGCGAAAGTGATGTCTCCCAACCCCAACCGGGGTACCAGAATAGACCCAAAATAACAGTTGTACTCATTGATTTGTTAGATTAATGCCCCATTTTGAAACTACTACTGCCCTGTTTCAAGTAGGGCCACGTAATTTTCTGCTGTGGTCAGATGGCGCATGTCTCGAATCCGCGAACCTCAGGGGGCATCCTATTATCCAAACTTTTATACCACGCCAACATAAGGTTGCTTGACTTGCTATTCAACAGATCCGCAAAAAAGACGTATCTTCGATGGGTCCTTCTTATGAAGCTCGAATCCTTATTCCTCCCACCCTAGGGGACACGTTGAAATGTAAGTGTGATAACAACTTATCCAGGATAGCAATTTTAGTTTGCATCAATCTTGCTCTGCAATTCTGCAGCAAGTCTGACGAGGTAAGAATGCAAGTTTGAAACAAGTTAACGCAAACGAGTTAGTCGCCACGCGTCAAACTTGTCACAAATTTGTCGCGTCAAACTCATTGCAAACTATAGCAAAAGCAAATTACGCAGACAAATCTCGGATTCGAACCCCCGACAACCCACTTCATAACCAGTCGCCTTAGCCACTCAGCCAGCTGGACTCTGAGAGGAGAAGATAGTTTGCGCTAATAGCTTGTTCATCTACACGTTTTATTTTAGACTGTTTTCTTGATTTCATTAATTTTTTAAATTTTAAGTTGAGAATATGATTTGAAGTCAAAGAGAGAGCGATTTTCGCTAATAACTACGTTTTGCTAATGGAATAAATTATGAAATTAGGGTTCAAAAGTAATACAAATTATCATTGATTTATTGAATTAATAAAAAGAAGGACGGTCTAGGAGATGCTATTAAAAATCGGATGTTTTTTTAAAACAGAGACAAAGATTATCTGTAAGTGTGCTGTATCATCATTGCAGCAAACTTGTTTTGCAATCGTGGTGTGAAGTTTGTCATAACAACTTCAGAGCAAACTTGTTTTGCGAGTGAGTTGGTCGATTATGCTTTGTTACTTTGCAGGAAGTTTGCTACAATGTTGCCACATCAACTTTGTCATGACAAGCTAATAACAAGAAACATCAAACTTGCTGCAAGTGTACATGTTAGCTGGGTTGGGTCATAAACTCTCGCATGCCTAGTTGGTTCTAATGGGGCGCCAAATTACTCTTGGTCAGGGCGCTCACATTTGTCAAGACAGCCCTTTGTTCGACTCCCGTTAAGTCTTCAATTGGAGTCAAATCACCTTAATAGCAAGTAGCGGGGGGCTCCAGTGGGAGGATCAGGTGAGGCAGGGTCCCCCTTTGGGGGATGCTGTGCCCCCTCGTCGGGGAAAATTTCTG
>BGPR01022701.1:0-25071 GCA_013235015.1 Araneus ventricosus | reverse complement strand
TAAGATCCTCATATAGCGTTACTTAACCCTCCGACTGCATCAGTTACATCGCAGTCAAGTCTAGCCCTCGTTACTAAGTTGAATTACAGCCCTACATTAGTGTAGGTTTCTCAGATAGCGTTATTTAACCCTCCGACTGCATATAACGCGATTTGCGCGGGTTGGAATTTCGTCTATTTTCTGCTGCATCCTGCGATTTTTGCAAGCTAATAGGCTTAGTTAGTACTTTTAAAATGCCAAATCATACTATACATTTAAAGCCCTGCATGTAAATAACAATTAGCTTGGTTCAACGGTATTTGAACATGTTTTAAAACTTTGCATATAAATAGTAATTCAATACAAATTATGCAGTCAGAGAGCTAACGAAGAATATCTCATTCGCATAGTTCTAAGAAATTCTGACGAAAGGATTTATAATGCGTTAACACTTTGAGTACTGAATTTTTGAAGATTTTTATGCCCATGGGACGGATTTAATTTGGCGCTATATGGATTAATATGTAAAAGTAATACATTTTATTTGGAATATACTTATATTTGTGATATAAATATACTTTTGAAACAACATTTAGGGCCGCGGTGGCCTAGTGGTAAGGTCTCGGCTGTGGGCCCGAAACCCGATTCCACTGAAGATCCGCCGTGTATGGGGCCTGTTGCACGCTAAATCATACGTAGTGGTCAAACGTCCTCCCGTTGGTGTGGCGTGGAAGTTTGGAGAGGGGGGTGCCAGCTCAGGTGTCGTCCTCGTCATCTGACCGAGGTTCAAAATTACGAGGTCCGTCCCAAAATATCCCTCGTGTTGCTTCAAATCGGGACGTTAATATAACTACACAATCAAAACAGCATTTTAGTTACAAAATATAAATATTTATATAGAACAAGAACCAACTTAAAGTCTGATAATTTTGTACCGTGTGTATTTTTCAAAATATGTCGGTAAATGCAAAGGTACCTGTTATTGTTTGCATCGAAAAGTGGTTTCTTTTCTTATTTTATGTTTATAACATACGCGACACCGTTTTGTAGGGTGTTTCTTTAATTCTGTTGCCGGAATATTCTCCGGAAAATGTGCCGAATTTTTCTCTTGCAAACGATGTGGTGCATCGCTACTTGTAGGACGCCCATGGATATTATAATTTGGCAGGACCACTTGCGCCAATAATTCTTCTTAAATTCAGATGACGAGTCAGACTCGTCCACCGTAACTTCGCCCAAGTAAGCAGATGACGAGTCTCACTCGTCAAATGTACCCAAAGGGTTAATTGATTTAAGAACTGGAAAGGCCGGCTTGTCTGCTAGAAAACCGTTTATTCTTTTATAACTCTTATTCATCTTCTAAGCCATTGTAATCTGTATTTCTATTTGTATAGCAATACAAATCAATTATGTACGCTCATTAGTTCGTAGCATATATTTTTTAACTAAGCAACTGACCACAACAGTTTGTTAGCCCTCTTTAAAGCCGGAAAAGTAATAAGATGCATAATTATGCATGTGGGATATTGAAGTTCGGTACCATCCGATAAAAACGGAAAAATAATAAGATGCATAATTATGCATGTGGGATATTGAAGTTCGGTACCATCCGATAAAAACGGAAAAGTAATAAGATGCATAATTATGCATGTGGGATATTGAAGTTCGGTACCATCCGATAGTATCGCTCCGATCAACTTGTTAAGCGTCACGTGACCCATCTTTCCTCTGCTCTCGGCAGGCGGTGGAACTTTGTCGATCGAGCTTGAAGCTCGAAATCTATCTCGATGTAATTTATTTTGATATTGTGGGAAGTGCAACACCCGCTCTTCTAATTGCTTCTTTTAATTTTCTTGTATGTTCGTGTTTGTCTCTAAATGTTTGTGCTGTATAAAATATCTAATCTTTGTCTTCATTCGTCTTCTGGAGTACTCGCATACACATGCGAGTGTAAAGCCGGCCATTCACTTCACAGACAAACTGTATATTTTGGAACGCGAGAAGGAAAAACCGATAAAAATATATGGAAATGAGTCAAACGGCTTGCCATGGTTGGAATTCCGTCTGGACTGAAATCGGAACGAAAAATAAAAGGCATCCTGAAAGACGCTAGCGAAAAGAACAATGCCTTGCGTAGATTGAAGCCTCGCGTAGAGTGAAAGAAGATCGCTCCTCCCTTCCCTCGTTCAGAGTTAGCTTCCAAGTGAATGGCGTGCCTGTATTTTTCGATTAAAATGGGCGGGGAAAAAAACCGGGCTTAAGACAAATGGCATAGTTATACTTCAAGTGAATGATTGGCTTAAGAGTTCATTTAACAGCTTAGGAAATTGAAACATACTATTATTGATTATTTTTAATTCCTAAAAATTAATCAGCGAGTTTTTTGCTATTATGGCTTTTATAATAATCCGCAACTTCAACATCTTTGTTAACAAGAATGTGAAACTTATCCATTATTCAAAAAAGCAAGTCAGACTCGACATACTAGTGGAAAGAATTAACAGTGTAGATAAATGAAGTGCTGAAAATCAGTGGATCAATCTAGAAATATCGCTAAACTGAACTAGGCATTATTACATTACTGAAAACGAAAACATGTTTTCTTTCAAAGCCTGAGCATCAAAAGTTTTATATACCCTATTGTAGATGGCTGCCTTTGTCAAATGATTAATTTTCAATGTTTAATAAATATGCTCTGCTCAGTTTAGTTAAAATTGTGGGTTGGTCCACGTCTTATAATTAATAGTAGTTTTAAATTCCAGCATGGAATATTTATGGAGTGAAACCATTGATTGAAAACGAATTTTAACTTCACGAATATCTTCGTTTAAGTCAAAGACATGCAATATACATGCTTTTTCACATCTCAAAGTTATATCTTAACCTTCCAGCTGACACGCGAATGCAAGATATACTTATACCGTTGCCTTATAAACTTGAGTGCAAATTTACATAATCTGTGTTTAGTATAAAACTAATAAATACAAATGACATAAATAAAAGTTGTACTTATATTTGTAAAACACGATATAAATATATAATACGATGCAAATGTAAGTATCTCCAGCATACGCGCGCTCGTTGGAAGGCTAATTCCTTGGCTGCCGTTGTGACTCACGCCCGCTTCACACCTGCTATCCAATTAGATGGCTCCTTCTCCAATATAGCCAGGAGATGGTAGAGAAGGTTCCATCTAATTAGATAAAAGAGCCTAAAACAGGCAGGAGTCATGACATCCAACTTGTAACCTTCCGAGTGTCGAATTTTTTCAAACCGCTAATTAGATGCAGCGGCCGCAAACATGCTCAAACATCCGTTTGGACGAACGAGTTTTTATTTATATGCAAGGCTTTATTGATATAATACGATTCAACTCTGTAACAGTTCTAAGTAAACACAATAGCTTGCCGAAATCGCATGATGCAATAGAAAATAGACTTGGTACTTCCTAATCGCGGAGAAGCACAACTTGCAGAAATCGCAGGATGCAACAGAAAATAGACTTGGTACTTCCTAATCGCGGAGAAGCACAACTTGCCGAAATCGCATGATGCAATAGAAAATAGACTTGGTACTTCCTAATCGCGGAGAAGCATAATACAAAACCACAGCATATCCCCTAACTCGGAATCTGGGCGGGTATGCGTGGAACTATGTTGATAAAGCAAGAGCAAAAAAAAAAAAATTACATTTTATTTATATAAGATACAAAGACAGGAAATATAATATATACACAAGCATATATACACACATAAAACACAAATAATACACTAAACTAGACTGCGTCCTAGAATAATCACATGTACTTTTGCATGATGCTGTTGATGACAAGTTAGGCGTGTGGTGAACATGTGGCTGGGCCCCGAGACACTGAAACTGGTGATTCGTCTCTGGCATGGAATGTTCCAGTAGAGAGGAGAAGTTCGTGGTGGGAGGCACGAGCTTTGTAGTGGGATGAACAATGCAGGGTATTGTGTAGTTATTCTGGCTGTTCCGATTTAAGTAGGTCTTCTTCTCTGGTGATCAAGTTGAGGAGGTCTATTATTTTGTTTGTTAGCAGGCGGTGGTTGGTATTGATTTCATCCAGGCTTCTATGTGTTGATCTGCTGGACACCCGAGGTGGTAAGAAAGCGTGAGGCGGCACTTGGTGGCATGGTGAAGAGGTGTGTCAAGTTATCCACAGGCACAACAGTTGTCCAGTTGTTTTCCGAATTGGAAAATATAGTATGGGAAGAGCCCGTGCTCTGTGATAAACTGGATGAGCTGTCTCGGCCATCAATGATTTCGAAGTCCCACCTTCTTTATGACTTCATATGTGGAACGGCCATTAAATGCCATCTTCCCAACGCCTCTTGCCCAGTGCTTGATCTTGTGGATAAGCACTCACAGGGTTAACTTGCCATATTGTGTTTGTTTCAACTTCGTTTTTTATTTGACTATCGAATGCATTCATGTGTTGGCAGGCCATAGATGCTCTTCGGTAGTGATGAAACAGAGTTTTTGTGTCCATTGACGATGCATAGTAAAGAAAAGAAATCGTCCCAGTCCCTTTTGGAAGCCTTGTTCTCTGAAGGACTTAGACAAAAGAGAGTGAGGTGACTTTCCCGACTGTTCAGGATGTTCGAGGTTTTATTAGAAAAGCATGCGAAAAAACCCCAGCTAGGAGGAGTGGCCTTTTCAACGCTACTTACTAACACGCTTCCTAAAGTTACTACTGTTATTTCCCATAATCCGATAGATGGCGCTAGGTGTGGTTTGATGACGATTTCAATCAATAGTCAAGTCATGCGATCTCCAGATTTAAGCCCTTTGGATTTTTCATGTGCGGTTTTGTGAAAGAGAAAGATAGTACAAGACATCTGATGCACACTAATTTGAAAGATTTAAAGCAGATTATCACAGTTAACATTCATTTTTCATAAATTTTTACCTCTTTGTACAGCATGCCAATGCCAAATGACTGTTCTCCACATTCTTATTGAATGTCGGCAATTTAATAATCAACGCATCCGCTGTTTCCATTCATCCTGTATCACTCTTAGAGACATCCTTCACAAAGATCATCATCCACAACTTTTTACTTTTTTAAGAATGATTGGTTTTTACTCCTTGATATAAAAATTTTTACCATGTTTTTTGGTAATTTTTTCCTTGTTGCAAGCTTTTTATAGACTTCATATATTGACACCTCATACCGTATGACACTCCTTTTAACTGAACTCCTATACAAAGATTTTATCCAAGACCATATGTTTGGCGCAGCATAATCAAAAATGGTTTTTGCGCCAGTAAACTCCATCAAACTCAAACCATTCAATCCTTAACTCCTCAGTTGCAACCTGACCGCTCAGTCGAGTGGCCATTAATAGAATTTATTTCAGCATTATGTCTATGGACAAAAAATTTCGTGTCACACAAGAATGGCGTTAAGAGGGTTTACGGTATGCAAGGGTGGCCACATAGAAAAATTTTGCTGTATATAGATAGATGCCCCATTTTGAAGCTTCTCGTTGGGCAATTGGCCCAATTAATCCAAAACTGGTGTCCATAAGTAAAAATGAACCGTTTTGGTATGGCTGACCTTCCTTGAATGTTTGTTGGAATATTTCCGAAGATCTTCATAGAATGCATTCATTTCAGCAGTTTAGGAAATTAACCGTTTCAGTTGTAGGGTGGAGTATGCACAGTAAGTTGGGAGAATGGTTCCAGTTACTTTTCAAAACCTTGTTGAGCAATTGGACAAACCACCTCACCATCTTCTACCATCCGACAGTATTAAACTGGGCATTCACGGTCGGACAGTTCCACACCATTTGGAGTGCGTCTCACCAGACATTTCCAGTTTTCAGCTCATCCATTTAGCTGGGCATTCATGGAGGCTCCATGCGAACGACGCAACCGGTGACTTCAGTCTCCCAGGACTTGCTGTGCCAATCTCTCCTCCCGCTTTCAAAACGGGACATCCCACTCCCCGAGACAGCTTCACTTCCCCCTTCCCAATTTTGTGGTTTTCGCTTTTGTGAGAGAGGCTAGACATTCATAATCAATCCACTCCACGCAAATGGCATGGCGGCACTCCAAACCATTCCATTTTCACCCAGCCATTTAGGGGCGTCATTTACGGTCAGACCACGCAACGCAAATGGCGTGTTGGCACTCAACACCATTACATTTTTCAGCCCATCCATTTAGGCAGGTCATTCACGAGCCGCTGGATGCAAACCACTAACCCATCACATACTCCCCCTCCGCCTTTAAAACGCGAACCTCCACCTGACCCGATTCCCTATAGAGCGAGGGAGCCTCCTCCAATCCCCACATTTCAACATTTATGACCCGTCAGATCAAATGGATTTCAAACGAAATTGGATTTCGAAACTTTCAATCCCACCATGCCAATTCTTACCGGATTTTCACATCGACGGCCGGTTTTGGCTCGGCGTGAAGTGGTCGTGAATGTCCACCCTAATACAGACTGCCGTCTTGACCGTAGACACATCGACAGCCTAGTTTAAAAGTAAAATAACTCAAGAGCGGGGACCGGATTAAGTCCTCTGGGGGCCCTTAGGCAATGGAAGTCCTTGGGCCCCCTTTTCCTTTCCAATTCTTATAAATCCAGATATTTTTATATTGATTTTAATGTAATCACCAAGTTAGCAATTTTAAGACGTAAATTTTGACAAGTTGAATCAGCAAAACATTTAATTGAGGATCGCTTTCAAGAGAGTCGGTTTCGGTAAACTGCGTATAAAAAACTACAGAATTAAAACTAATTTATACGAAATAATTTATAAAACGGAAACATTTGTTACATATTCTAAATTATGTTTATACGATCGAATATTTTTTAAATAATAAAAACATTTCTTAGAATTATAAAGCAGCAAAAACGTGCAAAAAGGCAATTACGAACGTTAGAATAAGGTTTCAAAATTTAAACGATACTTGATTTTAATTTGAATAAGTTAGAGAATTAAAAGCAGAAAATTAAATTTCTTTGGAAGTACCACAAATATTTCGAGGTCCCCTAAAGTCTCATGGCCCCTAGTCAATTGCTTACTTTGCCTATTTAATAATCTGGCCCTGCTCAAAAGAAAAAAAAATGTCTTCTCTTAGTCGTTTCGAATACCTATGCCCACAATACGACTCATTTTGTGCTTAGCATCAGCGTATTGGTAAAAAAGATGCCCACATTTTGGAGCAGAATCTCACTCGTAAATCAATAAGATTCAAAATTTAGCACAGATTGTACAGTTAAATCACATACCAAATTTTTTCACTCAAGCTTGTCGAATTTTTGAGTCATGGTAGACACTTGAACATGAATGAACCGACTTTGAGGTCAAGATCTTTTGAGATCATACTTTCCATTTGTATACTTCACGTACAACAGAAAGCGGTTTGAGTCAACACCCAAAGAGGTTCAAAAACTAACTATACCGTTTATTAGTTTCAAATTAAAATGTCCCCGTTGCACTTCAGTTTTATATCAACCAACTTATGCCAAAAATCGAGTAGTTGCGTTTTAATTCTGGGTTGATTGATTGATTGATTGGTTGGGGTTTTATGGCACAAGGGCCAGAATTGGCCAAGCTGCGCCAAACATTTGTTTAGGTTTGTGCTAAACTATGTAAAAATTAGGGCAAGATAAAAATGTGGAACTAATGTATATAAAAATAGTGTAAATATTAAAAAATGGGAAAAGTGCTTAAATGAGAGGATAAAAGCCACATTATGAAAGGATTCTTTGTTAGAAGATGTTCTTTTAATTATATAAAATGTATCAAAATGATTGTTTAAGTTCGTTATCGGTGCAGTATGACGCCCACTTAAGGGACCAGGTTTCTTTTTGCCCATACGACATGGTGAAAAATTCGGGACCCGACGGCACCGCCCACCACGGAGCCCAACAAGGGAAGGCAGCCACCGGCTCTGGTCATTTCCAGCCTCGGTACTTACCTTGGTGCTAGCCGGGACCTATACGGTCAGGGTCATCTCCAGGAACATTGACCACCCTTAACGCCAAGCCCCAGAGAATGACCCTTTCGCTTGATCCCTAGCAGACTAACCAGACGGTTAGGATACCAGCCGAATTGATACACCGGGGACCAACAGTGCACCACCCGTCTAAAGGGTCGCCACGCACGGCCAACACGTGGGGTTTTTAGCTGTCCATGAGAAGCAGGAAGCAAACAGAGCGGCGACAGCTTCTCATGGAGAGCTCCCTCGCTTGCCGTCGAGGGATGGAAGGGATCAGCAGTAAAGCAGAAGGCATAGAGGAGGGTAAACTGGAAAGGAGGAAAGATCCCTGGGAACCTCGGGATTGGGACACCCGTACCCACCTAAAGAAGGTGAGCCCCTGAGGGGTAATTCTGGGTTGTTGATATACCTAACAATCACTTTTTATTAGCCATTTACAATTAATACACTGAAGTAGTTTTATATCATATTTAGGAGCTGAATATTGTCTTTGAAATCTTTAATAGCACGCAAACACGGGTGATTCATGCTTTTCACGATAAAGATAGATTAAATAGTTGAATTTTTAGTGCAAGTCAAATCCTACAAATAGTGCTTTGGAATATAGATTCATCTTCACAAAATTTTCCTGTCAAAATTTGGGTTTTTTTTTGTAGCAAGAATCAGTTTTAGAAAGTTCTCAAATCGTGTCAATGTCATTTTACTTCAACAATTCTGTGAAAAGAATAGATTTAAAATATAGCAAATTAATTTCATTCAAAAATTCCATAATAATTTATTCGTCAAAATGATCAAGACCGAGTAAAATAGCACGATATAATAAAACATTTAAAAATTTTGCCCTACGATAAGAATTCACAAGGTTGTCATATGCAAAGAGTTTTAAACTTCCGTTAGTGGCTCCGAAACCGGCTGCTGCAGAGTAGGTGGCTGTAGAAGCGGTTGAAACGGCGATGGTAGTTCTGGAGTGGGTATTTCAGCAGTTCTGCAGCCACATATTCCACTCAGGCAACCAAAATATCTGCTCCAGTCCAAACACCTCAAAAACAAGTACAAAGCACAACTCACAGGAACCTATGAAATAAACCATGTTTAAATTTCGGAAATATTTCTGTGGCTTCTACCCAATAAAACCAGATGAACATTTTAGGTTTTAACCAATATCGTTTTTTTATTATTAATAAAATGTTTAAGGATAGTGATTTCAGTTTGAAAGGTTTAACGTAAAAATACAGGTCGGAATGTTCAATTCTACCTATACTTGTTTTATGTTTATCTACATGGATAATAAGTTAGCTCCTCAAATATAATTGCATTCATCGTTTAGATATAACATGTGTTAATTCTCTGCAATATTTTAATGCACTCAAGTAAGGATTTTCTTTAGTTGTTAAAATCCCAAGTTCTACAGAAACCGTTAAATATTTTATGCCTATTTTTTAATATACATTTAGCAAGGTAAGTTATGGCACGAGACATAATGGCAATTGAGGGAAAACACCACAGCAGATTTAAAAAAAAATTGCAGCAAAATTATAATTTTTTGCATTGTTCTTAAGCATTCAGTTCCCCTATTTACTAAGATTCCCTTTGGCGAATTGATTAACTGTTTTACTGAAGTTCCTTCATGTTCTAAATGCGTTTTATAATTTTGAAAGAATGGAGCTGTTTCGTGAAGTAAGATTTATCAATACAATTTTGGGAAGTTGCTAGGAGCGAAATGCAATTTAATTTTTGCTGCTAAATATGTTGCGCAACGACTTATCCTACAATGCTATACTCTGCATCCAATATTCTATCCCTTTTCCATCGAACCACATCGTTTTAAATGAATTCATCATTAGATTAGGTATTTTAAGACAAGGCTAGTTATTCTTCAGATGAATCGTACAATTTGAAACAAAAAATTAAATGTTAAGAATTTCAAACAATCCTCGTTAAAAGATTCCCACAATTATGGAAGTTATAAAGGTTGGTTGGTTATGTTGAGTTTTCTGGCACAAGAGCCATATTTGACTATGCTGCGCCAAACACGTGGGAAAGTTAAAGGAAAATGTGTCGGCTCTTCAAAGTAAACATTTAATATGGGGCCATATCTTTAAAGCTCTATATCTCAAAATGTGTTTTTTTATATTGCGCGCACGATCTCTTAATAACTATTGAATATTTGTACATAACATTTTTACCGAAGATGTATTTTGCCATGTTCTACAAATTGAAAAACATTTTTGTACATATTTCTTCAAAGAATTTTTTTTGGGAGGATAGAAAATTTGAAATTTTAACATTTTTATTTCAAATTGGTATATAAAATAGAAATTAAATTTAAATTTTAATAAATTGTGGTTAAGTTACTTAAACATACAGCTTGGATTACTTAGATAGCCAAAATATTGTGTTTAGAAAATTTTTTTATCCCTAATCATGCGCGCAAGGCGGCGATGTCATTTTTCTCCAAAAATTATACCCATATTTATTACCCTCTCAAATACATACCAATATAAAGGTTTGAAAATGTGTGTACTACAAGAGAAAGGACAGATATTTTTCTAGAAAAAAAAGAGTTTGTGAATTGCATTGTTTTAGAGATAATGTAACGAATTTGACAGTTTTCCCATCATTTTTTCGAGGTTTAAGAGTCGTATGTCCCCTTAACTATTGTGATTCTCAATGCCTCATATCCAAAATAACTCGTAGTGCCAGACGATACCTTCAGGAGAATCGATGTAGTCAGAGTATCATTAGTTGACGTTTTTCTAGGTACAAATGAATCGCCCGATTCTAGAAGGGAACTTCTGAAATCTGTCAGAGAACAGAAAAATTGATGTTGAAAGGGGTCTTCTGTGGAGAAGATCCTTCCTTCAACATCAAGTCCCCTTCTAACAACATATTGAAACTTTGATTCCTGCCATTGACAGCCACGCTGTAGCAAGAGTCCCGCTTTTACGCCAAAAGTTGCATCTTCCTACATCAAATGAAAAGCGAGAAATAATTTTGGCTAAGACTGCTGAAGTCCCGTTTTAAAATGAGTCTGTTCAAATGTTGCATAGACAAATATTTTCACTGGAGGAGACATGGACAATAATATAAGGGAAGGTTTCTTTCAGGTACCTTTCAGTCAAGATGAAATGACAGGGTTAGCGAGTGAGAGAGCATTATGGGTTCGGTTAAGTTAGGTTAGATTAGATTAGATTAACGTCCCGTTTTGAAGCAACACGAGGGCCATTTAGTGACGGACCTCTTAATTTTGAACCGCCGCCGTCAGATGACGAGGACGACACCCGAGCTGAGAGAGTTATGGAGATTGCTGCTCGAACTCAAATTGTTTGTTGTCAGTTTTATGGCACAAAAGCCATATTAGGTTATACTGCGCCAGACCTTTGTAAATATAAACATCTACAATGAAATATTAGTAAAACCAAAGAAAAGACCTTTTCAGACATTCAAAAGCCATAAATTACAAAAATTGCTAAAAGAAAATCGTAGAAACAACCCTTCTCAAATGAAAGTATAAAAACCAATATCTTCAAGATATTGGAATAAATTACAATGTGGAGAATCGCCCAGTAAATTTTTCAAGGAAAGATGCGCGAGACCAAAATGAGTGTCTTTGGAAGTTAAAATTTAAGACATTCTGTAAAAATATGTCGGATAGATAAAACTGAATTACAAGCCGCACACATGGGAGGAGTCAACAAATGTTTGTGTGTAAAGAATGTATGGCCGATGCGCAGCAGCCTCTCCAGTTTTGTACCACGAGACCTGTTTAGATGAGATTCAACAAAAGCCTATAATAGATGGTTGTTTGCCGTGTAATTTATTATTTACCTGGTTATTCCAGGTATTTTTGAACCGAACTACGAAGGAATCAGTTTTATCAGTTGCAGAGAAGAGTGGTCGAAAGCAGACGGAAAGTGCTTTTGGAGTCTACGTGGTTGACGCCGCTCTGTCCAAATAGAAATAAAACTGTCAGTTTCATTTGGTAAACCTGGAGTTTACGGTACGCACCTGTTTCTCGCCAATTTTTCTTGGCTCAATTTCATGTGCCGTCGCCAAATATCGTTTTGGATGTGCAGTGCGCTTTTTATTGCTCTTGCGCATGCGTAACATGAAAGATTGAGAACGCAATGCCTGAGGCGTTTCAAGTGTGTACCGGGCAAATTTTTTTAACTTAGAAAAACGTCAGCGACTTCGCTTTCAGCATAACAGGAAACTAGTAGCTTCACTTTTTCATTGAATGTTAGGAATCTAGGTTTTTAAAAAAATTCCGACAACTAGGATTTCCGCACGCAATGCATGCAGCATTTTCAGCGTGTACCGGGCAAATTATTTTAACTTAAAAAAACATCAGCGGTTTCGCTTTCAGCATAGCGGAATAATTGTAGCTTCATTATTCATTGAGAAACAAAACACAGAATAACATACACGGTACTGAACCGATATTCCATCCAAAGAATTCCAAACGAAGTTTTACTCAAATGCGAATTTATCGACCAATTGCATCGAGGAGTTGATCAAAACAGTCCAATCGAAAAGTGGCGCAATATAGCCTGATAAGCAAAACACCGATGAAATTATCAATTTGTGCGCATGCGCGCTTGTCACTCTTTAAAAACATCTAGACGCATCCAAAACAAATGTTCTCTCATCGCCGTTCTTGGCGGGAAAGATTTGGCGATCCTAAGAAGAACGAAGTAAGTGCGTACCGTAAACTCCAGGTTAACCTACACAATATTTAATAGCAGATTGATTTATATACATACCGAGAATAACACAGCAGTACCTACGGTAGTGTATCCCCAAGCATAAGTTATCAGTCCAGCTATACAGATAGCCAAACATGCAAGAAATACCACGATCGATGTTTTTGTGACGAGAGTAGGTTGCTGGGAAAGAAAGATGTCAATAGATTAATTCTTTTTACATTTAATGAAAGATCAAAGTTAAGAAGTCTAGATATTTCATAGCCTTTTTTACTTGCTTATTAATTCTCTGGGCGAAAGATTGGTTATGACCGCTGAAGATTGTAAGTAAACATGTATTCAAAAAGATGTTCTGGTTTAGAGGTTTAAACTCTTTTTTTACTTTCTCGTATACGAAGTATACAAAGAGAAAGTATTGTAATCGTCAAAAAATTCGAACTCGAGATTTTGACGAATCTCCACGGTTTAGACCTCCCTGACACAATTTTGGAATTATGTCTGTCTGTGAACACGATAACTCGAAAAATATTAGAGCTACGGGGATGAAATTTGGTATGTGGTCTTTAAACATAATTTGTATGTTTCTATCAACTTTTGGACAAAATCTGTCAACGAGAAGTCTGTCTATAAGTTCGAGGTCATGCCAGGCTATAACTCAAACACTTGAAAGGCCAGATGGATAAAATTTGGTACACAGTTTTATCGTCATGAATGTAGGTCCGTATAAAATTTTGGGCCAAATCCGTCGTCGGGCTGACTGTCTGTCGGTCTGTA
Source organism: Araneus ventricosus (assembly GCA_013235015.1). NCBI lineage: Eukaryota > Metazoa > Arthropoda > Arachnida > Araneae > Araneidae > Araneus > Araneus ventricosus. Next base: position 11,635 of record BGPR01022701.1, on the reverse strand, counting down.
TGATAGCATACTTGTTCAACTCTATGCGCATGCGTAAATGCATGTGCAAAGAAAGGATGCTCCGAAAACTTGGCAGTTTGCCAAAAACCAATTCTGGCGACGAGATTTTGTAGGGAAGCAAACATTTAGGGCGTCTCGTTTTACTTCCGTATTGGAAGCAATCTCTGCGCATGCGCAAGCTATTCACCTGTTTTCTTCTCCACACGCGGAACTCGCATTGCTAGAGTTTGATAAAAAAAAATAAATATTGCGAAGTTTTAACAGATACGCATCTTTTTGAATATGATTTTTCACCTCAATATTTTACTATCACTATAATATACAATGAAACACCTTCTGATAGTCATTGCATTCTGGGTTACAGTTGGTTCGAACGTTTTATCAACGCAGGGGGAAGGGAGATGACAAATGTTTGAGAAGTATACGAGAAAGTTTAGGGGAGGCCACTCCCGCTGGTTAACCCTTTGCATTCTTGTGTCGCGTCAGACTAGACATTCTGAATGATGCATCTTTTACACATTTTGTTGATATCATTATAAAAGCCATATAATTGCAAAAACACAGATTAATTTTTAAGAATTCAGACAAAATATTTTTCCAGCTAAATCAATCCTTACACTTACACGTGTATAATTATACATCTTATCTTTCGGAGTGCAAAAAGGTAAATGGAATTTTGTAGTCGAATTTCACTCGCTTCCTGATGTTATGACAATGTTGAAATCTTGTATAGGTGTGCTTATTTATATATGCTCACAAATTTTAATTCTTCCACCACAAATTTATTCACAAATTTTATGTGTCCACGATAATTTGACAAATTTTTGATACAAGAGGACCAAATGAAGCGTTCTCTATTCGGATACAAAATAGAATTAGCTGCTACGTATTTATCACAATAGAACGATAATGACAATTCGAGCAATCCTATATCATGCACACTACGACAATTAAGCAAGAGAAATAGGTACAGTGAAACTCTCGAAATTCTAATCAAAACTCTATGAAAATTTTTGGGTTGGTTAATTTCATGACGGGGAGTAGATTCAACGAAAAAAATTGATTAACTATGTCGATTAACTATGTCAATTAACTATGTCAATTAACTATGTCAATTAACTATGTCAATTAACTATGTCAATTAACTATGTCAATTAACTATGTCAATTAACATAGTTAATACGTTTTTTCATCTTAATAAACCTGTTCTCTTGAGCCATTAACATCGGCACTCGTTTTGTGAAGATTCAATAATATATACCAGAGTTACAGAAGTGTCCCATTCATTTCGTTGACGACTGTACCATGACTAGAAATGGTACGAGATTTAAAATAGGCGCATCCACCGAAAGGACTAGCAGTAATTATACTTCATTTCACATTACATAAAACCTAGCAGATCGAATACCGAAATGATATCACTCACCGGTCCGTCATTGATTTGTTGATAATCCTCCCGCCGAAGTTCTAAACTACCCCTGAATCTCGCAGGGATGTTTGAAACAATTACTTCCATAATGCTAGTTTTTCTTACAGCATAAATTCCCAAACCTAGGAATGTTTAATCAATGTGAGGGAACTAGAAGTGAATGCTACGCCTATAAGAACTGGTATCATATCTTGAGTACTGGTCAAGTGTTGCCATAGGTAGGAACTCAATTCGAAATTTATAACCAAATGAGCTTGAGATAGCATCGTGGCATCCATTTGTGGGCTAAAATCATATGCCAAATTTTCTTTGGATTGCTCCTCGAGTTTCTGAATTATCTAGTTAACATGCACATGACGGACAGACTCCCATTTAACGGAGTCGTCAAGTCGCCTCGGTTTTCTTTCTAGAGCATTTATTGTTCGACTGGTCATTCAGATTACCCGGGTACTTAGGCAGGACGGGGTATTCCTTGTGATTCCGTTTAACGGAAAACTAATTCCTAGTGATTCCCTTTAACGGAAAAGTAAATCCTTGTGATTCCCTTTAACGGAAAACTAATTCCTTTTGATTCCCTGTAACGGAAAACTAATTCCTTGTGATTCCCTGTAACGGAAAACTAATTCCTTGTGATTCCCTGTAACGGAAAACTAATTCCTTGTGATTCCCTTTAACAGAAAACTAATTCAAAGCGGCTCAATCTCATGATACCACTTTTACGCAAATCGAATCTGATTGGCTAATCGGATCATGTCATCGGTCACATGGATTTCTCGCCAATATTCCAGTAACTTTTTTGATTTTGAATGTGCGCGGTTTTTTCAATTACAAGCTTATGACGCTTCACGTTTTCAATGAAAAAAGCGAAGCTACGATGTTCCCACTTTGCTGAAATAGAAGCCGCTGATGTTTTTTAAAGTTAAAAAAATTTGCCCGGTACCCACTTCAGATGCCGAAGGCATCGCGTGCTCTTGCGCAATCAGAAGGCCATGTGAGCTGACAAACCAATCAGATTTGACTTGCGTAAGGTGATATCATGGGATTGAGGCGCTTGTAACTAATTTCTTGTGATTCCCTTTAATGGAAAACTAATTCCTTGTGATTCCCTTCAACGGAAAACTAATTCCTTGTGATTCCCTTTAACGGAAAATTAATTCCTTGTGATTCCCTTTTTCGTTCAAAATTTCATAGAAATCTTAAATATTGGTGCAAGCCTAACTAGGGATGGGAAAAATCTGCCGGTTTAAACCGAAAACCGCTTTTTTGTTTCGGTTACCCGTTTTTTTCGGTTATTTTTCTGCCCGTGTTTAAACCGGTTATTTTTTTAAGTCGAAAAACTGGGTCGAAAGATAGGTTCGATTTTAGGTTCGACTAGACTAAAATCTACCAAGTTATAAAGCTTTGAATTTCATCTTTGGCCAAGCACCGGCAACCTCTTCCTCGAGGCGTCTGTTGATTGGCGGATTACTAAAAGAGTCTTTGTGAACAGGTAAATATTGGCCAATGGATTGACTTCCTGCAAAAACAATACTAATAAAAATTTTGTCTGCAAACGGCGTCTGTTTTTGTAGCAAAAATATATTTATCTTGAGTCGGAAGCTCTATGGCTTCCGAAAGATTAGCATCTACATTCAATGATGTTGCTTCCGATGAGAGGTGTCGACTCACGGATCAACACATTGCTGAAAGAGTCTTTATGAGCAGATTAGACGATAAATATTGGCCAATGAATTAATTTCTTGTGAAAACAATGTTGATAAAAATTTTGTCTATAATACTTACTTATTTCAATAATTACGCATATGTTATTATTACATATTGTATTAATTACTTATTTATCATTACTTATTACATCAATTAATTGTTGCATTAATAGTTACTTATTGTATATTATTAATAAAAATTTTTGTCCAGAAACGTTGCTTAAAAAAAAACGCTTTTTTTTTTCGGTTTTAACAGTCATATTAAACAGGAGGTGAAAAAAACCGTTTCATCTGAAAACCGGTCTTTTTTGCAATAATCGCCATCCATAACGCCTAACATCAGAAGTCTCATTCGTTCAGCTGAGATGTTCCCAACCTATGGCACGCATATCCCAGGCAGTACGTGGAGGACTAGTTAGGGGTACGCGAAAGTACTGTTTGTAACGGCGGAACGTACAATAAATACATAAGGGTTTAGTTTAAATTAGTTATGTTAACGTCCGGTTTTGGAACAACAAGAGAACTTTTTTGGGATTGGCCTCGTCATTTTGAACCGCAATCAGATGATGATTGGTGCGCCAATGCACTATGCTACATAATGCATATTTACTCTGCCATGGCATATGAAGCCTCCTGCCATACAACTTGAAGATCAATGGTTTAAGAATATAGCCAATATCCAACTTTCAAGGAAACAGTTTAAATTAATAATCAAATATATTCATGAATATGAATTCCTGTTCAAACCGGATTCATAGGGGCAACAACTAAAATTTCAAGTGCGATTCATAATGGCAAAAACTAATGGCTCTTGTGGCAAAAGCTAATTGTTCAAGTGTGATTAATAGTAGCAACAACTATATGTTCTAGTAGGATCTGAATATGTTTCAGACTGTGAATAAAGAAAAAAAAATATTCACTAAACACTTGTTTTATTAAATAAGACATCTTGAACAGATAGAATTGCTTGAACTGCTTTTGTGTATAGCTTGTGTTTCGATAGCGTTTTAGGTTGATTTTATTATAAATTTATTATTGATATTTTCAATTCTGTACATTTCTGGAAATGGTAAATTGCTTTGTAAATTTTGTTTTTTAATAAAGTGGTTCGGGCTTTTGGTTGTGGGGTGCACCGGCTGCTTATTTACAAACCCTACCCTGATAAAACTGAGGCAGGAAATCGGACAATATGATTGGCTCGCTTCGCCGAAAGCCGATGACGTCGGTCTTTGCTCTCGTGCGTATACTTTTCATTAGTATAATTTCTTACAGTGTGGGATGTTTTATTTTTTATGATATTTTAAAAAAATAATATTTTTAAAAATATTACAACCCACGGAAGAATGTTTTCTGTGCTCAACTGTGGGTTAGGTTAGGTTAGGGTATATTAACGTCCCGTTTTGAAGCAACACGAGGGCTATTTAGGGACGGACCTCGTAATTTTGAACCGCGGTCAGATGACGAGGACGACACCTGAGCTGGCACCCCCTCTCCAAACTTCCGCGCCACACCAACGGGAGGACGTTTGGCCACTACGTATGATTTAGCGTGCAACAGGCACCATACACGGCGGATCTTCAGTGGAATCGGGTTTCGAACCTGCGACCTTCCGGTCCCTAGGTCGAGACCTTACCACTAGGCCACCGCGGCCTCTGCTCAACTGTGGGAAAACGGAGAAGAAAAGTAGGACGACTCTTGTTATGTTATGATTGCCGTTCGCTTCGTGCGAGAGCTGAAAACGACGTCACTTCTCCTCGTAGCCAATGATATTGACTGATTTCCTGCCTCAGTTCTATCAGGGTAGGGTTTGTAAATATGCCTCCGGGCCACTTAAGACCTTAAGTCAATTAGGTCGGCTGGTTCGGGGTGGGTTGTAGGAGCCACACCAACGGGTGGACATTTGGCCCCGACGGATTTAATGCGTAACAGACCGGCGGTTCTTCGGTGGAATCGGGTTTGCGAACTTGAAACCCACCGGCCCCGAGGTCCAGACCTTAATGCCAGGCCACCGCGGCTCTGGCGTTCTGGAGAGTAACTACCGTGTGTTGTTGGCGTCTTTTTAGTTCGAATGGCCTAATATATAACGCACCGACTTTCTATCCTGAAGGTCCTATGTCCATCCAGAACAGTGAGCCATTTTTGCAATCTACGTAGCACAACGACTTATATAAGGGGTCTATTCTGGTTCCCCCGGTGGGGTTGGGTTCCGCACTTTAACAACGGAACCCAACCCATCCGGGGTACCAGAATAGACCCCTAAATCACAGTTCGGAATACATCCGAGAAATATTTTACTAGGAGTAAATCAATAAATATCAGGTTGAAATTTGAAATTAAGTAATGCATTGAGGATATTGAGCCCTGATGTAGAGTAGTCCGCTATTGAGCCCCGATGTAGAATAGTCCGCTATTGAGCCCCGATGTAGAATAGTCCTCTAAGCGCCCATCTCTGACGTATGGAAATCTGGCTATCAAATGCAAAGAAGTTTTTTTCTTATCAAAAATATATACGACAGAATGAACTTCTAAAAGTGTAAGGCTTTAATAAATATTAAAAACCAATTTAAAATTTTAATCCAATTCAAATTTTTAATCAATGATTAGGAATTTTATTTCTTATGACTTTCATTGTGCCTTAATTTCTTTACTCTTGACAGCATTGTTTTGAGTGCGTCACGCTTTTCCGATTTCCTTTTTTGACTGCCATATTTGTTGCAATATTCTTCTCTGAGCACAGTAAGAAAAGCGTGTTTCGCTTAACTACTAGAAGATTTTAGCCCTCCAAAACATCTCTCATATCCCATTGTCACAGATTCACTAACGAAAGTTATAGTGGGAAATCCCATGTACATTGGCAGAGTGCTTAAGAAATAAAAAAAGCTTGAAAAATAGAACTGATGAATCAATTGACAATAACCTTCATTTAATAATAACATTACTTTTAACAATTACTTTCGCTTCGTCCGAGTAGAAATAATGCAAAATCCACTTACAGAGAGAAAAAAAAATGCATTACCAAATACAAAAAAATACTGAATGAAAATATTTCCAATGGAATGCATCCCTAATTCAAATCATTAAGTAAAGGGAGTCTTTCAGTATAAGAACGGTTCAGGAAAATATATTAAATGCAAAATATTTAGAAAGAACCCTTTTAACCGTAAGTATTCTACACTAACTTCCAACTGATCCTTGAAATGAGGGAAATGAATCGGCAAAAATAAATAAACCTGCCAACTCGTCTCTATTTATATATATAAAACGCCATGAATCAATTGCCACGGACTTTCGTTTTCATAACTCCAAAACGGTATCCTGTGTGTATGCTAATTTGTAGACAGATTGTCTGCGTCTGTTCTGAATCTCTCTTGGCACGTAGCCACGCTCGCATTCCTGAGCGTTACAGACTTCGTAGGCCTTTTTTATTATAGATTATTTTCTTGTGTTTAGTCTATAATATATGTTATGGGGGAATCGCAAATTATATAAAATTAATGGATTAATTGATAATCAAGTTCTGAAAAAAGTATGCAAATATTGTATCACCACCGGGAAAACGCAATTGTAGAAAATTTCAGAGTGAGTGAATTATTATTTTATGTCACAAGGACCCAGACGGGCCATGCTGCGAAAATCAATTTACTGCTGGATGATGTGTTCATGAGATGAAAAAGGTACTATATTAACTAACAAATATGGTTGCATAAAAAAGGAAATAACAATGAAGATAGAAAATTTCAGATCTCGAGTACATAATATAGCATATTTACGGATCTACATAGTGAGGAATGAGGTCGCTTCTCATTGGCTCTCAACGCCACGTGACTTGGTTTGCTTTTTAATGCCATCATAGCACCGCGCGCATAAAAACCAATCCCACTGTAGACGCCTATGGAGAGTGTTTTCGATCTCAATATTTGGCGATATTTCGCTTTTTTGGCGAGAAATGCGTTGTAAAGTTTTTCTATTTCGACGACGACCGAGAAATGCAATCTGTTATAAGTATGTAAACATTTCTACTTTGTAGTTTTTTTGTGTGTATGTCTGCGACTTAAAGTAGAATGAATTTCTTCTTGAGTGTCTTAAAGTTGAAAATAACTTGTTATTAGTTGTTAATTGTAAATAAAGATGGAAGGTTTTCAAAACACGTAGAAGAAAAAACTCAGTTTCGTGTCAATCAAAGTAAATACGGAAACCCTAGCGGGCACAATGATCAACTTGGCGTGTTAAAAGACATTCCCATAGGCGCCTATAGTGGGATTGGTTTTTATGCGCACCGCGCATAGGCGGGATTTTAATCATTATTTTCTCTTCTGCTATCGCATCATGGAGAAATCAAAACTAACTTCTAATGATGATTATTTGGATGTTTCTCGAGATAATGATGAATACTTCTTTAGAATAAAACAAATAAAGGACGAACCTTCAGCAGCGACAAGTACTGTTTAGTTTCACGACGTCACTGAGAAGCAGGCCAAGTCACGTGACGCTGAGAGCCAGTGAGAAGCGACTTTATTCTCTACTATGTAGGATCCGTAAACATGCGTACATATAGACGCAAGAGAAAAACCAGCGGGAGTGGTCTCCGCTAAACTCCTAACATATGTAGAGAAAAAAATAAGCTAGAAAGGCTGTGAAACAAAGAGGAACGCAGTAGAGAAAATAAGCTAGAAAGGTTGTGAAGCAAACAGGAATACAGTAGAGATTATAAGCGAAATGTCATACCGCAATTTTCGAAGGGTGTCCAACGCGGAAGTGGAATTAGAAGCCGGCGTGATTACCAGTAGGACTTGGTGTAAGATAAAGAAAACGAAATTTGCAATTTGGACGCATTTTTTTAACCGATTGACGCAAAAATTGGACACAAATCTATCATTAATGTAAGAAGGCCACATATCTAATTTCATTTATCAAAGTAAATTCTTAAATAAGTTATTTGCATTCAAAAGTATGCAATTATACGGACAGACAGTCAACCCTTTGACGGATTTTGTCCAAAATTTGAAACAAATCTGCATTCCTGATGATAAAAATGTGTACCAAATTTTATCCACCTAGCTATTCACGTTTGCGAGTTATCGCGTTCACATTAACACGGACATACAGATAGACAGACTTCCCGCGGACGGATTTTGTCCAACATTTGAAAGAAACCTACAAATTATATGTAAAGATCACATACCAAATTTCGTCCTTCTAGTTCTAGAAGTTTTTCAGTTATCGTGTTCACAAACACACAGGCAGAATATTCCAAAGTTGTGTTTTTCGTACTCGGGGAGGTCTGAAACGTGGAGATTCGTCAAAATCACGAGTTCAAATTTTTTTGACGATTATAATACTTTCCCTTTGTATTCTTCGTAGACTAGAAAGTAATGAATTCTATGAAAATTCTATCCTTACAGACATTTAAAAGTCAAATTAAATAAATTTGTATAAAAATTGAGAATGTTCTCTCCTCGAGTTTGTGTAACTTCACTTAAAATACGGCGTGTTGCACGTTTAGTTCCTTTGTATAATATGAAGAGCATCGAGTGTGCAATTTTGAGCAGCACATCCTTCACGTTGATCCTAATCTCCAAAATTTGACTCAGGCCTACAGTTTTGAGACACAACACGTATCAAGTTTTATTCCACATGTGCATTGCAGGCGAGTCATCCTGTTTCTCCATACACATGGATAGACAGACATAAATCCAAAAGTGATTTTTTCATACTCGGGTGTGTCTAAATTGTGCACATTCAAAATGCTGATGTCTAAATTTTTTGCAGTTACAACACTTCATGAGCATGCGATAGTAAGAATTGATTTTGAGCGAGACAACATTTTAGACTGACGAACACATTAGATACAAAAGAGCAAAAGCTACAAATTAGCCTATAGAGCTTATTAGTTTCAACTTTAAAAGGATTTAAACTGTCCTTTTTTTAATTCAACAGTGAACTTGGGAATATTTTAAAACTTTATGTTTCCATTGATGCAGTTTTCAAACTGTTCGGAAACATTTCCAAGAATCTAATTTATAATAAATCCAATTTATAATAATATGTCGATTTATAGTAAATAAACAGAAAGCAATATCGATTTATACTTTAGAATACGAATAATAATTTTCTTTACAACCTTGAATGACTTGTAAATAACACGATTCACGTTACAAAATAAAACATCTAATCTTTCTTTAAGCGAGTTCACACGATGGTGTTTAGTTTTGGATTTATTTGCATTGCCTTTTTCCGTCGAAAGGATTCCTTATGTTTTATAAGAATAATTAGTTAACTGGTAATAATTAGTTTGAACGTTTTTTTTTGCGTCAATGCCACTTAAATGAATACTTCTGCAACGGAATAAATTCAATAGGCTGCCAATCAGTTTAATTTAAAAATTCTATAATGATTTATTAATCAAGAATGATGAAGTCAATTTAAAATAGTTTTATGCAATAAAATAGTAAAAGAGTTCGAATCTAAAAATGAAAGTTCGCCCGACGTTTGACATTCAAGCAGCAGTTGGAATCTGGAAGAAGAGTTTTAAACATTTGTTGGAGCCTCGGCACTCGACGGACCTGGAAGCGACGCCTCGGCACTCGACGGCCCGGGAAGCGACGCCTCGGCACTCGACGGCCCGGGAAGCGACGCCTCGGCACTCGACGGCTCGGGAAGCGTTGCCTCTACACTCGACGGTCCTGGAATTGGTTGACGTGTGACCGGTGGATCTAGAAACGCCTGAAGTACAGCCAATGGATCTGGGAATGTTTGTTGTGTTTGTAGGTCTGGCGTCGATATGTCAGCAGCTCCAAAACAGCTGATTGCTCTCAGGTAGCCAAAATATCTTCTCCATTCCAAGTTCTCCAACAGCTTATGCAAACAAGCACCTGCAGGAATCTGCATAAAAGAAAGAGCGCTTAAATTTTGAAAATTTAATTTGCCTGTCCCATCTAAAGGATCAGAAGGACAGAATCGTTTTAGGATCCAACCAGCATCAATCTGTCACCAGTACTTCTATTACTAACCCTTTGACAGGAATATTCTTTGAATACCCTTTTACCAAACTATTACTTTAACGGTCAAAGTAACCGATAAGATCAATGAAATATTTTCCGCTGGCAATTTGAAAGTTTAAAGTAGAAATAGAGTTCAGGATGTGCAATTATGCCTACATGTTTGTTATGTATCTACATGCATGCTAATTAGGCATCTCGGATGCGATTTCATTTGTCTGATATTACTAGACTGCATAGATATTCACCATGTTAACTGTTTGGAAAAAGGGTTGCACAGTTTAATGTTTAACCTTCCAGCAGGCGCGCGTATGCAGGAGATACTTATACCGTGCATCGTATTACATATTTATATCCTTTTTTACAAAATAAATTCAGCTTTGATTCATGTAATCTGTATTTAAACTTTACACTAAACAAAGATTATATAAATAAAAATTGCAATTAAATTATTGTAAAAAAGAGGGTAAAAAACTGATGCCGAGTCCTCCTTGATTTAGAACAGCAAAGAGCCAAGACATTCACTGTGGATTTCCTCAGTATACTTATATATATGTAATAATCTCACTTAATTTTATTTCAAATTCTAATATGATATATTTTAAAATCTTAATGTATTCCAAAATCATTTTCCTAAAACTCCAGTTTCGTTCTTTTTCCCGCTCTGGAGGTATATTAAATCTCTCGTCTTGGCATATTTATTGCTAAAAGAATATTTTAATCGTTTCCACGCGCACACAACTCGCGAAATCAGCGACTTATTGCCGCTATGAATTTTCCCTAAAATACTTACGTAATATAGTAAAAATAGCTATTATTCCCTTCACTTTGATCACGTGTCCATCTGTTAAATCCCTACCCGAGAAAAAGCAGGGATCTTCTGTTCACTTTTGGCTTAACTTAAACGAGGATGTACGTACATTTCCGTCACTCTCCGAAAATAAAAATGAAATTAGAATTTAAATCGGCCTGCTGTTTTGTTTTAACGACTACAATAGCGAAAACATATTATATATATATATATATATATATATATCAAAACCAACATATAAACACAAAATAAAAACTCAAAAACAGTAAAAAAAAGGACAAAATGGCTAAATAGACAAAAACCAGAAAAAACCAAAAAAATTGAAAAATATCATAGCGAGCCGCTCGTCAGGAAGCGAAGCTCGCTCATGATATATTATATATATATATATATATGCTACATTCTTTTCCCTTTCTCTCCAATTTTTCTTTACGCCGAATGGTTGTTTAACTATATAGGTCGGTTAACTCCCCGGTGATTATTATTTTTTTTAATAAAAGAGTAACGCATGTATGTTTGTATTGCTTTTATACGAGTTTCAATAAATGGACAGTTTTTTTAATCAGAAATATGCAAGGTTGAATGAAGGAATACTTTCATGAAAACTTAATATATACATACCGTGAGTACGACTAGAATTCCTGCGATATGGTATCCCGAACTGATTGCTAACGTCCCCGATATAATGATAGCC